>VZTR01014602.1:591227-705536 GCA_013400775.1 Chaetops frenatus
AAAAAAAAAAAAAAAAAAAGAAGGGAAAAAAGGTGCAACAGGAATATTTGACCCACTACCCTACAGGAGGAAACTATGAACATTAGTTAAGGTCAAAACATGGCCTCAGAAGAAAGGAGCAGCCCATGGGGTTGAGGGGAGATCATCTGGGGCTTTCTGCCTCCATAAAACAGAGTTGAAAACTGCACAACACAGCATGAAGGGACCTAAAGCTGTAGAGCATAATGTGGGATGTGCTTCCATGTAGGCAGATATCCAGACCCCAGTGGTGGGGGAATATAAATCCCCCATTTGTTTGCCATGCCACATGATGGAGTGTGACGTAGCACTACTGGTAGCCAGTCAACCTTTTAGTTAGAACTCCTCAGACCTTACTGTCACCTCTGAACCCTCTGAATCAAAACAGTCACCTTTTGCATAATGAACCTCTCTCTGCGTCACCTCCAAATTTGTCCTTGCATCTCCCTGGTGGGATCCTGTAAGAGGATTGGGTGGGCCACAAGGGAGCAACTCCATTGTGTGAGCACAAAAAGCCACGTTCATTAGTAGGCAGGCATCTTAGAACCAGTTGTGGAAAAAAAAAAGAGAGTGGATTTGCCATTAAATCGGATATTCTTGGAGTTTTTCCTCAACACAACTCCCTCTTTAAAGCTAACAGAAGCAATTGAGAAAACTGCTTAGTAATTTCTGAGTTCCAGTCCCAGCTCTGACATGTACTCTGAGGCCAATATAATCCTCTTGTTCTTTACAATAAGGCCTCAATCCTCCCCTGCTGTAAATCAGCCTAACGCCATTCACACAAGTTAGTGTTGCCCCATTGGAAGATTTGGTTCAGAAATTAGGGCACCACGGGACAGGATCATGCAGAAATACTCAGGAAAATCTGTTCCCCAGAGAAGTTTACACTCCAAAATAGGAATATGTGTGCTGGTGAGCTGTCCTCACGACATTGTGGGCCCACAGAATGGTTGCCTCCTGACAGGACATGCTCCTGTGAGATGCAGGCTTATGAGTGATGGTTATCTCTCAGGGTAATTAACCATCTTCAGATGCTGCTGCCAGTGAAGGGAGGGAGCTTTGTTGCGCCCACTGCACAGCCACAGATTCACTCTGCATAGGAGCTTCCAGAGACTTGCTTTGTGCAGGACCTAGATCAAAGGAGCTGGGAATGACCCAAAATTTAAATGATGATCCTGGTTCACATCCATTGCCATTTTCTTGTTACATTTGCCCTCTTCTTGGTAAACAGCAAATATTTTCTTGGAATCAGTCTAATTTCTTATGCCAGTGGCAAAATAAATCCCAGCTCATCATGGATATGTCTTTTCCAAAGAATTACCACAAAAATGTCTGAAACCCTATAAAGGCTGTTAATGACTATAAATCTCCATAGGGCTTTTTCCCCCTTCCTCTTCCCTCTTTTCTCCTTGCTCTGACGAGTTGGTGAGTTGGGAATGGCTTTAAATACCACAATAGTCATGGCAGGACATCAAGAAAGAAAAAGGAACAGAGTTTTGAAATACTTTGTGTAAGGCTCCAAGCACTTGAGTTGGTGCTTAGCTGACTGGCGTGTACCATACAGCAGTCAGATGATCTCTGCAGCTTTGGGAAATAGGAGAAACTCTGGAGAAGGGTGGGGGGGAAATGGTCTCTCCCACATTGGTCTTTATTGTCTTATGGATTTTATCACAGTATTGTTCTTTATTTCCTGCTATTTATAGGCTCTCATGTTTTGTGCTGCTTTCATGTTTGTGTTATCTGCCTTCCCACGACATGCTTCACCTCAGCCCTTGCCCACAGCTGGGTCCATAAAGGCCAGGCACATGGTTTGGAACGGCACATCAGGGCTCATCTTCTTTCCCCAGGCTATGCATGCAGACTGCCCTTTTCTGAAGCACTGAGCAACCCAAGATGGTGATTTAAATGATGGTGGTTGTTCTGCACAGACTCAATAAAGGAACTGAAGGGTTTGTCACTGGGCTTTTCTTTATCAAGCGATGGCATCCTTTAAAAGCCCCAGACAGTGATGCTGGGGCTGTTTGCTCTGAAGTTCACATTTTACATTAAATTTAAACCATCAGCCTATCAATATATGACTTGGTGATAACCGCTCCAAAAACTTCACCTGACTTCTTTTATAACTTTTGTCTTTGTGCGAGGTACTGCAGAGAGAATGTGCTGCAGGGGCTATCTCTGTTCTAACTCACTGTGATTTAGGGATGTAACTCCACTGACCTGAACCAGCAAAAGTGAAGTAGGTTCTGGTTTGAAACAAATATGAGTTTTCTAAAAGTCACATCCCTGTCCTAAAAAACTTGCTGCCTTAAAGACTCCAAAAGACCATGGGGCTAGAAATAAAAATAGGAGAGGTGCAAAATAGCGCTGAAATCACTCAAGTAAATGATTGAATCCTATCAAGATCCTTGTATCTCACCCCAGAGTAGTTTCTAAGTAGTCAAAACATCAACTCCCAGCACAAAGCAGAAACCAGGCTGCTGGTTGGGTAGGCTGACACTGAGGGATTTGCCCCCACCAACAGCCCCTTCTGTCCATGAGTGACAACAAAGCTCTTGCATGATTCCACAACTTGCATCACTTCTCATGTACCAAGCAGCCTGCCTTGGAAGGGTCCACACACTTCAGTGCCAGTAACAATAGGAAAACCCCTTTACCTAAACAGAGAGGAACAGCAAGACCTGCTCTGGGACACTTTCACAACACTTACCCAGCAGCAACACCTGCTATGGGCTGCAGGAGAATTTTAAAGAAAACTAAATACTTCCATAAAGATGAAGCCAAGTTTGGGCAGCTTTTGCTGATGGGATTTTTGGGCAAGTTACTCCCACTCTTTTACCTGAGAGTGTGTGTAAAAGGGGCACAGAACATTGTTCTTTGGTGCTGTGGAGCACCTGTTTGTCAAGGGGAGTCATTCTGTTTTGCTTTAAAATGTGTCTATTTTGGGAACATCCTTTGAAAAAAGAAGCATGATTTTGATGTATGCAGTGTGAAGTACAGGTTTTATTCAGACAGACACAGGTTTGGGTAGTTATCCTCACTCCCAGTAGCAGCCAAACTGCAAGAAGAGAATGGACAAAAATTGGAAGCATCTATAATGCACCAGACTAAGAAAGATAGTGTGGTGTAAGGAGAATTAAGTGATGACAAAGAGCATACTCATATTGGTGAATCCCAGGATTCTTTTTAGGTGCTGCTAAGAAGCACGTTAATGTCAAGCCATGAACATCACATTTCTTGTCTCCCAAGCATCAGTGAGTCCCAAAACCTGCCATTTAAAATTTTTAGTATCCATTACAGGGAAATCATTGATTGCAAACAATGTGGGGAAAGCTCTGTGAAAATTGTTTTTCAGGGTGGGATGAAAAAAATGCCAATAGGAACTCCTCAACACTGGAAAACAAAGACCAGACCAACTCTCATTCCATCTGAGAAACAATTAAAAGTGTGAAACCAAAGGTTTCCAGCAGAGACTGCTGCAAAGGCTTAGAAGATAGTGGCTCTGGAGCAACTGCTGTAAAACATAGCCCCAGCCCTCCCAAAGAGTGCCAAGTGCCTTAACGTCCATGGGGATCAGTGTGGATGGGGGTGGCACCTCTCCCAAGCCCAGCAGTTACATTCTCCTTCTATCCTTTGTTTCAGCTGGTGAAAATCCCACTGTTTCCAGCTCGGTGTCTGGCAGGAGCCAACTCCTGTTTATCTCCTGAGCCACACTTTTCAGTGTGTCATTGGGTGCCCTCTCGGCCACCATCTAAGGAGCACTGACAGGTTGTGGTAGTTTTCCAGTCAGACTCTGAAATGGTTATTCACACTTCTATGATGGCAAGATTAGATTATTGTAATTCTTTATTGGCTGCCTTCCCAAGGGGGGCTCTGCACAAACTCCAGATGGTGTGAAATATGGCCAGCAGGATTTGAGTTAAGAAGGGCCAGTATCACCCATTCTGTTAAAACCTCCACCTTGGCAACTGGTTAGACAGCAAACTGATTTCAAACCTGTCCTTTTTCCCTCTGTGCCCAGCTGAGGCCAGGTCTCTGTCAGCAATATTGTGATTTGTTAAGGTCCAGAGTACATTACCCAGGCTCACACTACCTGGTAAATAATTCTCTGAGGAGTGATTTCAAGAAGGTGAGGAAAGTATAAACCTGATTTCCATCTGCTCATTCTACTCTAAAGCCTGTGCAAAAGCTGGGCGGGATACTACACTTACACCCTTTGCAAACATCACACAGTGTCAAGGATCGATGAGCTCCTCTTACTGAACTGCCCTAACCAAAACTGCAGCCTAAACACTCCTGCTCCTGGCCACTTGCCTCCAGGCATGAGGCACCAAACCATAACCCTTCTCTGGCCCGGCTGGGGAGAGATGGCAATGCCAACCTCATCCCACAGAGGCAGCCCTCTAAATGCAATAGATCCCTAAACTCTTCTAATTTTCAGGTGGCCAATCCTTCCCAAGCCCAGTGTGAGCACCAAGGGGACACCCCGACAGCAGCCAGCTCTGTGCTCCTGCTCTAGCACTGTGGGGCCTCATCAGAAAACACAGACTGCTGGTACGTGTTCCTATGTGCCATCTTTCACTTTGTGTAAACAGTGGCTACACAAACAATTGATAGGATAATAACTGGCTTAATACAGATCAGCACAAATAAAACCTTCCGGTGTTTTGGGCTTTTGTCTTTTTAGAACTTTCCCTTTCTGGAAGAGTGTGATACGAAAGGTGTATTCCTTCCCATTTGATTCATTTTCATATTGAGCCCAAGAGTTAAAACCTTCCTTGATTTAGTGCCTAAACTCCTACAGGCCTTTCGTGCAAGGGAAACATCTTGGGCAGGCTGTAATTAGAATCCAGTAAATAATGATCATTTGGCTTCTTTTTATTAACTGCTATTTACACAGAAGAATGTGATTTGCTGCATAAGGGGGAGAAGGGCTGGGGACAGCTATTGCTGTGCACTGGAATGGCATGGCAAACACAGTGTGCTCTGAGCTGTTTACCTTCCCCGTCACTTCTGCAGGGAACCTGTGACCTGCCACTCATGGACGTGGATATAAAAGCTCATGCTGTTTTGGTTGGTTGTTTTTTCTGTTAGTGCAAGACAGCTGACACAGACTGTTTGCTTTGGGAAAACAACCAAACCCTTTTGTTTTGCATGAAGGGGGTGAAAAAACCTGTATATAAAGAATTGCCCTGACTCTGCAAACAGCTACTGCACAAGGAAGAATGACTGGTGGTCAGCTCCAGGGCACGTTGACTGTCATTTTAGACCTACAGTGCCACTATCATTTTAGAAATTCAGAAGCCTTGTGAATCTGAAGGCACACAAATATTTCCCCATATGGATAAAAATAAATTTTTAAGAAAAACCATCAACGTGATAGAACACACAAAGTTAGGATGGTTTACCTGAAATCATGAGAATTTGGAATTGAGATAAAATGGTCTCTCTGTGCCTTGTGCTATACTGTTCTGCACTTTCTATGGTACTGAGAAGTATACAGCAACTTTTTTACCACTTTTACAAACCATGTCCTGCTGGACCAGATATCTGCCCATTTTAACACAAGAGATATAGTGAGAAGGGCTTTGGGATTACTGCAGCCTATACTATCCTGAGAGCAGTTTCAAGGGCAGGAGTTATCACAATGTAAACCCAGTACTTTGATAAAACCCTGCCTCAGTGCTGCTGTGAGCATGCTGCTCCCTATGAGAGATGCTGACAGACACCTGTCAGTTGCTCATTCATTCTATTTCCAGCTTTCTCCAAACCAGACCACTCAGCTGTGAAGGTGCCAGTCCAAGTCCCACCAGTACTGAGGTACAGCCTTAGCATAAATCTAGAATGAAAATTTTACATCTTTTAATTTTCCAGCATTTCATTTTAAAGACAAACTTTGTCAGTATTTGTTCAGCTGGCACACTTCACCAGTGGGTGGGCTTGAGGTATCTGAATAGAGGCATCTAGAGCTATTTGAAAAGTCTGTAACCCCTCTAAGTCAGGTAAAAGTCAGGACCTATAGGAGATTCCTCTTTTAGGGACAGACAGATCTCATGTGGGACACACAGAGGCACAGTAGTGTATCACGTATCCTATTTAGTGCCAGACACATATTGGTAGGGAACTCAACTTCCTCCTATGTGAGTCAACCCAATGTTTGCAGAGGATCTGCTCCCAGCTTCTTTGTCTGCTGAGAACCAAGCCATGAATGCATTCTGTGCATTTCAGAAAACTGTCCAAAAGGAGTGCTGGGAAAGGCAATGCCTGCTTATTTTACATAAAATATAACAGCTTACTTGTATTCCCTGTAAAGTCACTAGAAAGGTCTCCATGACACCAGCCACCACAGCCTTAGCAGCAGAGCAACCCAAGCCAAGATCTGCTCAAGCCTTCATGCACACAAACATCAATCCATTCAGCACATGCACATGATGCTGATAACCATCTGATGGGCCACCTGACAGACTAGTAAATCAGACTGCAAACCTCAGCCCAGTGTGTGACACAGAGCCCAGCAGCCCAAACACGTGCCATTTCAAACCTAGTTCTTTATCAGATGAAAGGAAGGCTCTCCTGATCACATAAACAGCATAATAAGTGCTGGAGCCCTCAGCTGTGAACATGAATGCTCAATATGCCAGGTGGCTTAAGCTGCAAGCATGTAATCTCCTGTTGCTGTGTAGCTTTCAGGCATCCTTCCACGTTCTTAATTCTCCTGATAAATTTGGAGAGACTTGTTTCCAAAGAATACATTTTCCAGAAATTAATAACATAAAATATCACACTCCATGAACTCTATCTACCATACTACAGCCAAGAGTGAAAGAGCCCAGATTTCCCTATAGATCCACTCTGGAACAGCTGGGGGGAAGCACATTAAAAGGAGGCATGTTGTATTCTCCAGAGACCACCACTGTGACCAGAAGTGTGAAGGACTACCCAAACCTCATGTTATTTGCAAAGCTGAAGAGCAAGTAGAAAAATAAATAGATCATAGGCATACAGAGCCTTTAATTTGGGAGAAGAATGTGTCTCTCTGCATAGGAAAACTGTATTCACGTGGTGCAAATCAACATAGCTCTATTATGGAATTACATCAGCCTGTGCCAATAGGGATTTGGTCCAGGTATGCACACGAGGATGTCTGCCTTTACCATGGAAACACAACACCTAGGTGAGGGACCACACGAGCAGCGTAGCAGCAACTGTATTAATACTTGACAGGGCAGGAGAGAAAAATGAAAACAGTTGTTCTAATTGAAACTATGGGGGGTGTGTAAGTAGGGCAGAATGCACAGCAATTACCTGATTTGGAGCTGAGCCACAACACTGGCACTGCTGGTCCTGCTCTATGGGACTGCAAATGAGCCTAAGTAAACAGGATTTTGGTTTTCCATCTTTGGCTAAAATGGTTGTTTACACAGAAACAGGCAACTGTGTAAAAAGACATGGTGCCTGCCAAAATCTGAGGACTGAAGCAAAGCCACAAGCTGAGGGGTTGAATTGCTGCCCACACTTGCACCAAACAGTGGAGATATGGTGCTCCCCCTGTGAGATATTTCCTGCCTGGATGCTGGATGGGCACAGCTTTGAATGACTGTGGAAAGGAAACTCCAGGTTACTACAAATGAAATCAAAGCTCCAGAAGAGTTAACATGAACATCCTGGATTTCCTCAGATTGGAGATGCTACCAGCTCACAGTTCCCTCTCCCTGCAGTCCACTTGCACATACCACTCCTATTCCTTCCCCACAGCCCTGCTCCTCACTCAGCACTACATCTCACCTGCAGAGAGGCAAACATGCACAGAAAGCTGTCGAGAGGCTGGTTCCCAGAAATCCCACATGGCAGTGGATTCCTAGGTACAAGGTGCACTAGAGGCATGAAGACAATGGTTAAAAACAAAATGAGGCTCCACTGGTAGCATGGAGAGAGGATAAGCTGGCCTAGAGTTATTTTGGAGTACCACTAGAGAAGTAGTGACAGTGTCTACAAGAAAGATGAGATTAAGTCCTTGCAGGAACAAAGTGGCTTTCCTGAGGAAAAGCCAATGGCCAGTGGCTTACCCAGTGATGCCATTCATGGTCCAACAAGCATGTCTTAGTCATATTACAGAGGAACAACTTGAAGCATCTGCTCCATCATCAGTCACTGCTTCGTGACTGTGCCAGTGACTGCAGCCACAGGGGTCCAGCGCTACCGGCCCTGCACACACCCAACACACAGGTCTGAACCTGTGAGCCACAGCTTCTGCAGACCATCACAAATCGCCTGAGACATACAGCTCCACACAGCCTTGCAGGTTGTTTTTACTTAGACAAATTCAAATGGCTGCCACAAAAGCTTAATCTCTTTCCAGCCACGCTCACGCTGAGTGTCAATAGGAAAAAGTCCCATGAATACGCTTGATAATTACAGAGCCGTGGCTGTAGCAAAGAACAAAGTATAATGCAGGCTTGAATACTCAGGAAATTGACTGCTGATATGTTTCCATTCATTGTTTTGTTCTCTGTTCTCAGTGTTATATTAAAATCTCCTACTAAGAATGAGCTTTCTTGTTTAATGGAACTTGTCAGTTAGAGGAAATCTGCTTGAGCTGTTTGATCTATTCTTTAAAATAATATTAATTGCAAATTTAGCACATGACCCTATCTTAGTTAGTTCAAAAACTAAAGCAGATATTTTTCAAAATGTATTTGTTTCCCAGAAAAATCATGGGCCATCACTTTCCCACTTGAATGCATTCGCTGTCCCTTCGCCCCACTATTCAGTGCTGGCTATTCATTAGATATGTTGATCAATTGTACCAGTCACCTGACATTGTTTTCCTGACTCTATTAGTGAAAAGTCATAGCAGTGAATAGCAAATAGTAAACACTGTGCAAATCTCTGGTCACGAGAAAATCCATGAAACCTTGCAGTTTGTGAGCATTTTTACAAAATCCTGACAACCATATCCTCATTCAAGTGTGACCTCACATCTATAGGACGTTGCACTCAGAGCTTCTGTTTGCCTCTCCATTAATGGAACTGGCTTGTCTATTTTTGATTCCATGTGGTTCACAATTAAGAACTGAATTTGCGTGTTTGCTATTCATCCTGATTCCCAGCATGTACAGTCACAATAACAAATCTTGATTTCAGGCTCAGAAGCTGATGTACAGTAAAATCTGAATTTTCCAAGTACTACAGTTCAATGGTATTTAAGTCGTAAGGTTTCACTTGGTTCCTTGCAAACATGAAAGAAAAATTTAGAAGACTCAGATGCAGTGGCAGTTTAGACTCTATGTAAATTTGTAGGATTATTTAAATCTGCTGGTTCTGAACCTTTAATGAAAATGTGCAAAAAATGGGTTGCACAGCATTGTTTGCAAAAACACTATTTCTTTTGTGATGTCTTCCTGCGTCCTGTTATATCAGAATGAGGGAAGAAAGGGGCAATAGCCAATTTCAGGGCTCATATAATTAGATATAATACATTCTATCATCATCAGTACTTGATCCTTTTCTTTAGACAATCTCAAAAGATTGTCTAAATCTTTTTAGAAGAAAAGGAAAGAAGAAAAGGAAGGGCTCAGAAACTCCTGTCCATGTCACCATGACCACAAGTGCTGTTACTTTTAGGAATTTGACTTTATAAACAGAGAAGTGGTGCTGTGGGCCCATTCCCTGTGAGGCAGCAGCATCAGCTCTGCAGCTGGCTCCCTTTCCTCTCCATCACATAACACCTCTGGCAGGCACTGTGAATCCCCTCCCTTGTCTGGTGGCAGCAGGTTTGGTTATCCCTGTTCTCATTCATGGAATTTGCTTCACCTGGGCCGTGCTAAGAACGCTGCCCTGGTGCTGTGCACGTCCACCAGTGCGAATTAGGGGCAGTGAGACACCCCTACAGAGGTACCTTCTTGGGGGATGTGCCTCAGCCACGACTGCTCATGCTGCCGGAGGAGCCTGAGCTCTCTGCCTACGCACCTTTCAGGACATACCATCCTCCTCTGCTCCATCTTCCCTGCTCCTAATTCAGGCAGCTCAAGGTGCAGGGAATTCCTCTTAAATGAATCCATCCTCCCCCGCCCTGATCCTTTCTTAAAGAAAGGGCAGAAATTGTTCAAAACAACCCAGGGGAAGAAATCCGAAATAAGTGACCTCCTTCCAACCCTCAGTGCTGTGGGTCGAGGTGTAGCACCCTCCTCGAGCTCCCTGGGTTATTCCCGCACCTTTGTCTCATTCCCTCCTGGAGCGAGGCCCTCCCACGGGCTCATGTTTTCCGCGGCCCATGAAGAGCTCTCTGTTCCCCGCATGAGTCACGCCCGCAGGCCGGGCAGTGACATCAGTCCCTCTCAGCCCTCCTCGGGCTGCCCTTGGGATTCGCTGGGAGCAGGGCTTTGTGGCGAGGGAAAGGGCCGGGACTGTCGGTGGGAGCAGCGCTCAGCGCGGCTGCAGCAAGAGGTCTGTTGTGGGGGATGCCATCCGTGAGCCACAGGAGGAGCAGCTGCAGAAGCCCTGTTTTTTCACGCCTGCCAGCAGGCAAACCCTCTCCTAGAATCCCCGGCGTGGTGCTAAAGCCCTGCCGGCTGTCACTACCTGTGCCAGCCACCCCGGGACACGGCACATGCTGCAAACACCTTTTTCTTTGACGGCGTTGGCACTTCATCTGAGCCCGGGACAGAGAGGGCGCGGCCGGTTTTCAAGTCTGCTTAGAGACTACAATAAGAGCTCTTTATGGGTTTAAAATTACCATTCTGCAATACTGGCAAACCATTACCTCTTCCAGGAGCTGCTTTGTAGTACTGCAGGAAAGCTATCCCTCTGGTGTTGTAAGCCTCGCCAGCAGCATTGCAGTCCTGTATTCCTGACCAGAGGCTACTCCACATCAAGGGATTGAATGACTTCATGACCTTGGTGGATGCACAGAGTCAGTTCAAGAGCACTCAGCTGTGCGAATGAAATGCTGCCACCTCACTGATAATGGAGGGTACCCATGCCAGGGCAGAGAGGGGGGACATGTAAGGATCCAGCAGATATTGGTGGCTTGGCGTGATGGCTCCAGCTCAGAGCTTGCCGTTTTGGGGAGATAGGCACCCCACCTACTTCAGGCCAGTCCCTCTCCCTCTATGCCAGGAGCAGCCAGCCTGGTGTGCCAAAGCTTTACTATAAACAAAATGTCTAATGAAGTATTTTTCTAGCCATTTTCTTCTAGTGCTGCCGGAGGTTAGGGCCATCCCAGAGTGGTTTGCTCACCTATGGACTTCAGCTACCAGCACAGATCCTCCATGTCTAGTGGAGTGGGGTGACAGATGAGCTCCCCCAGTCTAACATTGCTTTGAAACATCAGTAAGGCAATTGTACACAGAGAGGAAAAAAACCAAACTTCTCCGTTCCAGTGCAAGAAGAGTTCTGCTTTTTCTCTCAGCTCACTACTTTGGCGCTGTTTGAGGGTTACACTACAACTCAGACCTGCAATTCTGCTTTAGATTGGCTGAACCTCCATAAAATATCGTGAATGCTTATGAGATTTCTGCACAAGAGGTGGGAAACACTGGATGCCTGATATTGCTTTCTGAGGCACTTTTCGTCCATGAGACATCTATACCCTGAACCCAAATCCTTCCCCCAGTTTGTCCTCCAACCCTGGCTACACACTCTGTAGCCAAATAACATCCCCCTTTTTTTCCTTTCCTTCTGGAGACACAGCAGCTGTTCTGTTTTGCTGCTGAATGAAGCAATGTTTTACTGGCTACAGTTTCCTGATTTGCACATTTTGGTGGCAGCGCTGTCACAGAGTTCCCACCAGCAGCCCCTACCAGCATCCCCCCTGCCACACAACACTCAGGCCTTTCAGCTGGGCTGGAGCAGTTGTTCCCGGGGGCAATGCTGATCAGGCACTGATCTAGTTGGGCAAAAGGCAAAAACAAAAACCAAACCAAAACACATACACAAAAAAGAAAAAAACAAAATCCTTTCTATTTTACAGAGTATTTTGGTCACAGTCTTAACCACCAGCAGTTCCTGATGTGGCTTGCTGCAAAGTCACATGAAGAGTTGTTTAGATACAACTGGGAGGGGGCTGAGCTAGAGTAAAACAGTGTGGAAAAAAGCTCAGATGGGAACATCTCAAGGTAGAATTACTATTAAAGCTTCACTGTCCATTACCATGGCCAAGGTTTCTTATCTTGAACCACAACCAGGAGATCACCATAATTTTCCAGTAAAAGGCCAATTCATTTCACAATTTATACATCATTACGCATCCCCCACATACCAGAGAATAAGCTCTACAGACTCCTTTCAGGCCTTAAAAGGATCCTTCGGATACAGTTTTCATTTTTAAATGAATGCAAGCATTCAACTGAGCTCTAAGCTATTAAAGCAAGACATCACTTCACTGATAAAACAAATAATTTCACAATAATTCACTTAATTGTCCTATTCACCTATGCCTTTGGACCAGTGTTTTGGGATATAACAAAAACCCAAAAATAACAACTGCACATTCCAACTTACTGAATGAAACAGTGATATACCAAAACACAGCTCGTGATACATTATCACTGGCTGTGCAGGAGTGTGGGTGGGAAGCAGGAGGCTGCAAGAAGAGACAGATAGAGCAGCTCCTACATGCAACTTTTTCCTCTGTACTATTTGCCTTTTGCTGAAGAAGCGCAGCAAATACATTAACACACGCATGAAAAATGAGCTGAGGTAATTCCATCTATGAGCATGTGATCGGTCCTGCTGCCACAAATGTTTTCCCTCTAGGTCCATATCTGAATCTCACACAGACTGACTCACTCTGCGGCCGCACACGTCACTACTACCCGGCAGCGTCAGGCTGTCATTGGTTTCCTTTTGGAACGGGATGTTCTATAATAGCTCCAACTCCCACTCGACAGTTTATGAAATTGCAGTTCTTTCACATACTCCTTTGTTCCTGAGCAGCGAGGAGTTTTCAGTTTGTTTCTAAGGTGCTAAAAGAGGATCAGAGTGGCCTGAGCTCAGGGATGCCTCACCAAAAGCTCTAATGTGTCTTTTAACAGGATGAAGGTGTGATGGTTCTCAGTGCACTGTAGAGTTTGTTCCTCAGGAAGACAAAGGAGGCACAGTGTATAACTGTTGCTTCTGGGGTTGCTGCCTGAAGTCTCATTCATAAGGCTTCTTCTCTCACAGCCAGGGAGAGACTGTCATGGACATGGAAGCTGAAGCTCTGGACATGCTGATGGAGCCATCAAAGCAGAACCATTTCTGCTTCAGAGTGTCTCGCTATGATGCTCAAATGTGCAACACTTGTTTTTCAGCACTGATTAGTTTGACCCTCTGCTCCACAAATGCTAATCTACATCTGTGTCTTATTCTGGAACAGGTAAGTGTTTCTGAAGTGAATCCCTGGCTAACTGTGCTTCACTTCGTACCACACAGTTTCAGAGCTCAGCCCACAGGACTAAACTCATGCTAGTCTCAGGTTAAAAACCCCAAGTATCAATAGTATAGACACAGAGTTCTCAGCACCAAATGGTTTGTTCTGCCTGCTTGGTGCTCCTGTCATACCAAACTACCATTGCTTGCTACCTGTCTCTCAGAGCCCGAAGTCCTGGAGTTGTTGTATCGCAGCACACAATTGCAAAAGGAGGAACGTGATGTGGTTCTAGAGGCACAGCAGAAGAGAGGAAGCTGCAGTCCCCCAGGATTCCCTGGCCACATAAAGACCACGTTCATCAGGATACACCTGTAACATTGCCAAGTTTCCTGCTGGGAACATCTGACAGGCAGCTGATACAAAAGGACAGAACTGAGGCAGAGAGCCAAGGAACGAAAGGATGCAAAAGATGTCGGCATTTCTTCTGCTTACTTTTGGGATGATGCTATGATTCAATGCAGGCTAAAATGGATTTGTCTTCACACTGGGTGCACAGCAAAAGGGATGCATTGCTATGTGGAATCCAATGTCCCCTGCTCCAAGTGCTGCTCCCCTATTTAACAAAGAGCTTTAACCAAATGGGGAGCTGACATTACATCCTAAGGGTGTAGCCGTTCCCAACAAGGAGGTCAATGACAACTTCAAGCATAGAAAAAAGAGTATTCCTAGCATTCTTCAGGAAAAGGTAATCACTTATTACCTGTCACTGGGAATACAAGGGGAATCTTAAAGATGACTTGGAGACAATTTGAAAAAGCAAAACTTATAAATTGCAAACTGCACATAATATTTCTCTGAGAAACAAAAAAGTTCCTGAGGCTCCTGCCTGCAAGAGGGTGCTGTAAGCATCCCTGTAGATATTTATTCTGACCTCCTGGACTTTTGTCTGTGGTTTATTCATTGGGTTTAAATAAATAAGCATTAACAAAACCAAGGCTCCAGATCTTCCACTGTCCTGCATTGAGCCAAGATCTTAAGCAAAGAGGCTTAAGTCACATTTATATTTCCTTTGACCTAGAGACAGAGCACAGCTCGGTATATCCCAGTTATGGAGCAATAAGACCTTTATGTCTGCACAACCTTGCATTCAGCTGCCTGAGAAACCTTTAGAAACTGCTGTAAAGGCAGATCACCACAGGCTGGCATTCCCTGCTTGCTGCAAACACCTTCACATGCAGCACTGGCTGGGGAGAACATCCAGAGCCCCAGCCCTGGCTTACTTGCACGACAGCCTCAGGAATCCTCCTAGTGCTGCCTGGCCAGCCTTGGGTAATGCTGCACTGCAGGAATACAGTGCCCAGGCTCTCAGAGCTTTGGTAGCTGCCAGGACAAAAGACAATCTCTAAATGCAAGTCATTATAACCTCACAGACATCACCTATACCTTTACCTGGGCTTACCTGGGTCGCTGTGGAGGGTAGGGCTGTGTTTCCCTTGACATTCACAACGAGCGCGTGCGCCAGAGAATACGAGGCTCCTCGTACACAGGGTATTGTTCTGGATTTCGTATTTCTTCGGGGTTGTCTTGGCAACGAAGAGGGTTTGCCGCTAGAGGTGTGTGAAACACTGGCTAACAAAAAACATCACAACTCCCACTTGTTTCATTCCATCACCCTGTTAAACCTGACTCTTTTCAACCTGGAATGCTCTCGGTGTGCTATGTGACAGGAGGGGCAGCACAAATCAGAACAGAGTCCTCTGCCTCCCCCTTTCCCTCAACACAGTGATTTTGAATATAACAAAAAATTTGACATTTTTCATTGGAATATGATGTCTATCCAGACACCCTTACAAGCTCTGTTCCCATTCTCCCTTCAACTACCTTCTTAGGGAGTAGTTCCCTGGCAGGCAATGGAACTGACAACTCCAGAATGGATGAACGGATTTAAGCAAAATTAGGATGGGATTTTTTCATTTATTTGCTTGTTTTAATTAATGAATTCTAAATTATTTCAGTGAAGTCAGTGGGGTGACTGTGGACTGATTTCAATATGACCAGGTCTGTCAATTTGCCCTGATCAAAAGGAGTCTTTCCTTTGTACAGTGGAGAGATGCTGAACAGATAATTCTACACCTGGTCAGCAAACAAATGAAAATGCCTCACTTGCCCTTCTGACTCAGCTCCTTCCATGAACAACAGACCTTTATTTACTGTGGATGAGATCCAGGAAGTATTCTGAAAAGTTTTTAAAGCATCTTTGGATGCAGTTTCACATTGCTCATTCATGTAATTTGCCTTTATTTTTACTTACTGAAGGCATTAAAAAATTAACCCAAACAGCTGTTCAGATGTCTTCATTTTTTGTGTAGCAAAGGGGAAAAAATCCTGAACAGCTGTGTCAGTGAAACACAACCAGGTGGCATCCCTAAGGCAAAGTTTCTACAAAATCTGTAAGATCATGTTTTTATTATCTTAGTTATGGTATTTCTTTTTTATTACTCTGCTCTTGTAGATTCTTAAAGGGGTATTGGCCACTTATTTCTTATCTTCAGCCTCATCCCTCAGTGTTTGAGCTGTGCCATAGCTCAACACAGACGTTGCAGTGATTCGGCCATCAACGGAGAAAATCACCACTTCAGCACAATCCTGCCAAATCTATTCTGGGGTCTTAAATGGGATTTAAGGATAGGTAAAGAGAAATTTTACATATCTGGTCATTTTATGGGGAGAAACTCCAGGCTGTGGCACTAAAAATTGCCTTAGGGACACTCAAGAGCAGAGGGAATTTGTTTTCCAGAATGTATAACCAAGTCAGCTGAGATGCACAGTTTTGTTGCAGTTCCTTGACAAGATAGCTGGATCATCCTCAAGGAGAGGCTGACTCACAATTACACAAGGGTCTGAAACTTGGATTTGGAACTTGCTAGTCAAATTATCAGCTGGGTGATGCTGAAATCTGTATCACATTCACTGACAAAGGCTCCTGAAGAACCTCCCTTACTGAGGTTCTGAATTCCTCAACTGGCCTCCCATTGTGCATGGAGTAAATTTTAGCTTTCTAAACTCTGGCACCCTTTCCATGCATTTACTATCACCACGAGAGGTCTCAACCATGAGAGGCTTCCAGACACCTGCTCCAAGCTCTGCATTTCATGGCATCACCCTCCATCTGTGCTCTAGGCCATCACACCATGGTCCAAACCCTACACCCTGTCCAGTCATCCAGGGCTCCTCTGTTTCATGCCTTCCCTATGAACCCTCCTAAGAGTGTGATTCTGTTGCTATAAGGCAGCTTGCTGATTTATGGATGTGTTATCCATAAACTGCTGATTGATATTCTCTGCCCTGACATCAGTTCTTGAATTATGAGCTCTGTAGAACAAAGTGAAAGCAGTGAAGTGTCTGAAAATTGCCAGCCACCTCACAGGTGTTACAGCAAATGATATTCATAATATCAAATCATAATAGCCATGATAATTTTAGTGATTAAGCAATTTGCTGCTGTTATTATTCTTTCTCCTATTCCCACAATATTTGACAAATATGGGCTCTCCTCTCCAGAGAGTCCCTGAGACTGAAGAAATGTTTTCAGGTGACATAGAGTGCAAAGAAAAGAGTTGCTTTGGGAAGCAAATTATGTAAAAATTTCTGTACAGTCCTGAGAAGGACCATCTTCTAGGGGAAAGCTCAGCAGAATCACCCCTAAGTCTAAAGGAAAATTTCGTTCTCCTCTAAATCATTCCCTTTTGGTACATTTTCTTCATATTTAGTTGCTGGATGCAATTCCCTCTATATGTACTAAGCTTGTGTTATTACAGTTTGAGCACAATATATGTTTATTTGGAGTCTAACAAGATCATCAATCAGGAAATACCACTGCACTTCACATTATGTATTTATTTATGGTGTTAGGATGAAATTTACCTGAGTCCAGAGGACAAAATTAGGATGTTACAGCCCTTGGTTTCATATAAGTTATTTTCCTCTCAATGCCTATGCCCTGTGGACACAAATTTATTTCTCCAATACTGGATGAAAAATCTCCCATTCCTTCACTGCCTCCAGGTAATGATGTCTATACCTTTCCTTCTGCTTCCAATTTTGTGTCCATTACTTGAAAGCTTGAAAACATGAAATACAATATCATAAGTCACAGAGCAAGAAAATCTGCAGTGTGTAGGGAATATTTATTTTCCTTTTCAATCCTTTTGTAATTAAAGAAATTCTACTCAATCATTTGATATCTTAAGTGACATTATCATATTTCTGATCTTAACCTTCCAGTTGAATTTTAGGGGCTGATTGGCCATTAGAAAGAAGGAGTATTTTGCAGACAGGGTATGGAATGCGGATTTGGAAAATCTCAGTTCTTCTCTGAAGTATGTCACACACTGAGCAATGAAAGATAACTTTAAATGGAATGTGTACTAATAAATGTAAATACGAAAGTGGAAAATTACATCACAGAATATGAGAGCTCAATGTAGTTAATCATAACAGTAATTATATTAAATAATACTAAAAATATAAGTGAAAAACATTACGAGACCTTTGTTAAGTGTCCAAATGTGTTCTGATTGCTGTATTTGATAACTCTGCAAGAACCTAAGTCTCAGAGACTTGGAATCTCCATGAGATTAGATAGTATTTGCACACAAAATGCAGGAGAGCAGTTAAATGAACAAATGGCAAGTTTATCTCAAATAGAAGTGTTATAAAACCATTGAGCAAGTAAAAGTTTATTCAGTTAACTGGCTAAGGCCCAGCAAAGATTTCACAACACTATCAGCAGGGTGTTGAAATACTAAAAAAAAAACAAAACCAAAAAACCCCAAAACAACAAGCCAACAACCCAGCAACCAAAAGCTTGATTTCAGAGAAGCACTGTCATTTAAGAAACACACTCTTCAGTATTTATTAGATAAGAAACTGTTTATCAGCATGTGTGTATGTTCTTGGAATCAAGGTCCATGCAATTTATTTCACATACAGCAATATTCTCTCAGTGCTTTGCAATTTTTCCATGCTCGAGTACCAGGAAAAGAGGAAGTAAGAGTCATATACAATTGCAAAGAAGTATGACACATATTATTTATATTTACTTAGTGATTTGAGCTAAGATGGATGTGCAATCACAGTGTAATGAGTTAACCATCAGGAGCTTCTGGCACTTCTTGTGCACAGAGAGAAAAAAAAATCTCTTAGGAACATGGATGGATAGGAATGTGTCAAAGCTGGAACATGAGGAAAGGTAGCTCATGCAGCTACTGATACAATAGAAAATTGGAACGTTGTGAAATAAAATAAATAAAATTGAGGGGTAACCTACGTAAAGCCAAGGAAAGATATGCTCTGGACATCCAGTAAAACTCCAGTATAGTTGTACTGATCGTGTACCAACCTCTGAAACAGAACCTTTCTGAATTTCTGCTCCCTTGTGTATCTTTTCTTAGGAATAGTCTGGCCATCTAGGAAATATTTCATTCTACCTTCCAGCACACACAGAAGTTTTAAAACAATGCAAATGTAAATAGTTCTTGATGCCAAACACTTCAGTTGTCAAGAAGAAATGATGCATTTAGTACCAGGGTTATATTATGACCAAGAATAATTTTTGGATTATCTCCAGCTATTCTTTAACAAAAACACTTCCTGAAGAAACACAACCTGTAACTCACAGGTTTTGTGTATTCAGGGGAACTTCTCCCAACAGCTGATTTACATTGTTCATACAGAACAAGCTGTACTGTGACCTGCTTTTAATCCAGCTGCCAGATATTCTAGAGGTAATGTCATGGGAGAGGGCACCAGGTTTTTGAAGATGAACCTACTCAGTGATAAAGATTTTATGGAAAACCAGAACAAAACCAATCAATGAATATACCCTAAATTATCTTAACAAAAGGGAAATATCTCACCATTATTATATGAACAACTATTACCCAGTAAGAATTGAGGCCAGGCCTCAAGTAATGTTTTCACCATGAGTTATATGATCAGATTGTTTGGTGCAACTGCACCAATTGATGGGTCCCACGTGTGCTTGCAATGTCTCTAACCAGGTCTGCTCTATTGCTTTGTAAAAGAAGTCAACCTCCATAAAAAAGGAACCACTTTATATATCTACATTTGTATATGTAGATTCATCAATGTTCAAAAACATCTACTATAAACTCAAAGATGAATTCTGGGATCAAACCAGGCATCATCAAAATACAAACCTGAGAAAAAAGTAGAAGAGAATAAAAGAAAAGAAGGGAGAACTGACAAGTGATGGAGAAATAGTGAGAAAATATTGGGAATGTGTTAGATTATTATCAGGTGAAACTTCCCTTTCATCCAATTTTAGTTACTTTTGGGAATAGCATGTGACCAAAATTTGCTTATGGCTGTCATATCAGAAGAATCATGTGCCATTTGAGTTTTGTTGACTCCTACCATGGCAGAAACTTTTGACCAGAAGTAAATTTCCCTGAGTAATATGGCAGCCTCTCCTTCCAGCAACCAAACAATATTTGTCTCAGTCAAATGCAGTTTACAAGGCTTAAGTCATTAAGCATGACTGAGCTGACCAATCATACCACATGAACACCAACTCATCACCCCTAAAAGATGTCAAAAAAATAACCACATTAAGTAAACCAAAACCTCAGAACTTGGAACAGTAAAGGGACTGAAAAACTTTGGTTTCTGCATAAGCAATTTGTCGAAAGAAAAAACACTACACTTGACAAGGAAACTCTCTTGCTGAAAGTTGCATGCTCAGTTATATGGTTACATTGCTGATCTCCCCCTGTTCCTCTTCTTTCTCCTATGTTTCTCTCTAGGAAATATTTCCAGAACTTGCTGGTTCAGTTACCTGTTTCAGAGTTGTGGCATTCTCTAGTTCCAGGAACAAAGCCTTATTGTTATAAATACTTCAGCTACATCTAAAGGAATTTCTAAGGAAATTAGATTATCATAATCTCCTGCTGACTCTCACCTGGGAATTTTAAATTCTCTAGTACGGGAGCAGACTCTGAGGACAAAACACTAATTTTTTATCTAATTAAAAACAAAAGGAGAAATTCAGGATAAAAATTTCAAAGCCTGCAGAGGGAAGTCAGAAAAAAGCAAGATGAAAAAGGATGAAAACCAACACCACACAGATGACTCTGGAAAATTCCAAGTTGAAGTACATCACAGGTTTTGTTTTGGTACAACAAGAGGATAAACAGTACACTTGGACTTCAGAGGCTTTTTAAAAAAAGTTTTTTTTAACCTTTCTTATTCAACTTTGTACTAGACTAACAGCCCGTTCCTGAATTTACAGTCAAGCATATTCTCCACACTCACACATAAAGTTACAGTGGCTTCCAGCAGATCA
Source organism: Chaetops frenatus (assembly GCA_013400775.1). Lineage (NCBI taxonomy): Eukaryota > Metazoa > Chordata > Aves > Passeriformes > Picathartidae > Chaetops > Chaetops frenatus. The sequence continues at coordinate 611,960 of VZTR01014602.1, forward strand.
TGTTTTTGAGTACAGACATCACCCCTGAACATTATCTTCTGGCCTTCAAATCTGTCACATAACATTGAGGATTTAGATATCAGCTACTATCTACAAATGAGCCGTCTTGACGTGACCAAGGTATTTCATCACTGCAGAAGTTCATGCCATGAATCAGCAGCAGCACGAGAGATGCTCTGCCACTCTCCAGTACTTAGTGCTGCTTTACAGAATGACACAGTATCAAAGATAATAACCAGCCTCTGGAACAAACAAATCACAGACTAATGAACACAGAACGTTAAAGCCCTAAGTAATTTTCCCTGTACCCCCGTAGAGAATTATAACCAACATTATAGAAAAGTCTCAGTGAGATCTTGCTGAATTCTGTGTCGAGTGCTGTTGAAAGCCAAGAGTGATGTAAGATTTGCCTGGAGTTTGAACTGAACCCTCCTCATTGTTCTGAGAGCTTACCATTAAAAGAAGAATAAATGTTAGCAATAAAAAGGTCAAGAGAATGAACATCTGAGAGCATCTAAAGATCTGCAAAGGATCTCATAAATATATAGCAAACATCCTCCCTGATGAATTCCCCAGAAGAGAAGAATTCTACATCACCCACAAAGCACATTTTTTACAATCTGTTTCTTTCTATCTGGATACAAAGGGCTGAAGCAGAGTGTTTAACATATGACTTGTAAAATTGAAAGTTTAATGCTTAGAAGAACAACTAAGATTAGAGCCATTCAACAAAATTGTATCTCCCCTCACGAAGTGTCTTTCTATTCTTACAATTTATCAATAAACCAACAGATGAGACTCTCAGCTGCCAGTACTGTTAGGTGTCATGGCTTAAGGTACACAAAAATAAATAAACCAGCATGGGCTTGAATCATACCAACGCCACAGGCAACTGCTGTGGGTTTTCCAACCCAATGCACTGGTGAGGGCTTAGGGTATTTGCTGTCATTTCATACTCTGGTGCCCTAAACTTTGAAGAATGCAGTAAGTTCTGGCAATTTTAGTTGGCTCAGGTCCCTTATACATGGGCCATGTGTGACTGAGAGCAACTACTCATAAAGAACATAGCAAAAATTTGAGCGTGCTCTGCCAAAAAGCCCCTGGGAAGCAGGGTTTGTTGGCACATCCCTACCTTTGAGCAAGCAGGCAGCAGAGGTGCATCTTGTGGTTATTAATCTCCAGGTAAAAATGGTCTCTTCTAAGACCTTGAAAGGAAAATTACAGAGGATACAAGTGGTAAACACAAAAGGGGAAGACAGAGAAGCATGTACCAAAGAACAAACACACAGACAGAATGGGAGCCTTTTACCACAGCATTTACACATACAGGACACGTGTATGGGATTCTGTTTCTTCTCCTGGCATCCAGCCCTGGGTGGTGAAACAGCTGATGCTCCAGGCTGCAGTGGTCCATCCTTTTTCCAGCTGGTCAGATATCAGCTGAGGGACCTCTGTAAGCACCACATAGCTCTGGCAACAAGGACTTGCAAGTCAAGTTGATGCCTGCACACAAATGCTCGAGGTGGCCTTTAGCTGCTGAAAATCTTACTGCCCTCTCCTCTGCCCCTTATCATCTCCTAGACCACAGCAGAGAAGGAAATGAGCAAAACACAGCTACCTGGTCATGAACTAACTCTTGGGATCCATCGTGTTGAGTCTATGATATGGAGCTGAAGTGAGAATATTTGACAAAAGGAAAAAATCCCACACATCTAAGAGAAACCACATAATGCAGCTAAAGAAAATGAAAGGACAACAAACAAGCTCTGCAGTCAAGGAAAGGGTAAAATCTTGGCTCCACTAAAGTCATTGGGATGTTTGCCAGAAAGCTGTAGACAGCGTGTTTTATCCAGGACTTTTAATTAGTTATTAAATGATTCAATGGCAAGTTGGCTGGTTTAAGGCACACCAAAAAAAAAAAAAATCATAGAATAGCTCCAGCATGCCTCTCCCTGCCCTGCCTACCCTTTGGGAGGTTCAGATCATGCACAGCTTTTTTTCTGGGAGACTTGACAGGTATTTCATTGAACCTTAGTTGAAATCAGTAGATTCCCAGGCCCTGCCTCCTTCCCAAGTTTGGGGATGACGATAGGAAACACCTGCTAATGACACCAGAGACACAGCAAACATCAAAGTCATGTGTCAGCAGAAAGCACCCTGGAAACCTGGCCCCTGCAGTACTGACACAGCCTGTCTGGTGGGGGATAGTGCACATGAAGAAATCGGATGCTGTGTTCATTTAATTGACGTATATTTGAAAGGATTTGACTTATTCTTGAAAGACATACCCACAAATAAATAAGGCAGCTCACTGCCTTTGGGCTTTAGCCACTTTGTGAAGAGCCCCACAACCCGAACCATCTATTCACACCGCACACTTCTGGTCTGTCTCATTTTCCTGCCTTCCTCAGCCTCCTTCTGCCTTTCCCCTCCAAAGCACACCGGTTCCTATGGGAACAAAACACATCATCGGGATGGACAGTACTCAGTGGCGTCCCCACGTGCAGACTGAAAACAGGGTTTAAAGAGGCGCTTTGCAGTTGCTGCCAGAGCCGGGGAAGGCGAGGGGCGATGGCCCCACACGTGTGAGCGCGGGGGGCTGGCCCGGCCCGGCCCGGCCCGGCCCGGCCCGCACGCTGTCCCCTCGCCACACGAGGCACACACACGCACAGCCACCGGCTCCCCGGGACAGCAGAAGGCTCGGCAGAACCCGTTCCATCCCATTCTGCTTTAATATAGCTGAAAATTGCTTTGACAGCTGAATAGCCTCTTTGTTTATAACTCGTTCTTAGCTGACTCTGCTGCATTATGGAGCTTTGTAAAGAGATTACTTTGTCAAGAACTGAACATGTATGGTCTGGGCATGAACAGTTTAGTGTGATGAACTGCATTCATTTCATGTGATGTGCGATCTGCAGTCCTGCTGCCTTTAATGCATCTGCTTTTCTCCGTGGGTTTCATTTTCTGATCTCAAGTGTTTTATGAATTTTCTTGGGGTTTTTGGAATTATCTATTGTCTCCTTTACCCTCTCCTGGACAGATGCAGAGAATTTACAATATATCGAATCTCAAGACATTTTGTCTTACACTAAATGTACCAAACCAAGATTTTGGCTGCAAAGAACAGATCATCATTGTTATCCAGGTAGCTAATTATCCACCTGCAAATATCTTATTCCTGCCCTGAATTGCTATAAAAATTTTTATATTTGAATTAGGATTTCAGTGCAGTAGAGTGCCAGTTTAGAAACTGAACCCACTATAGGGAACACCATATGGAACATATACAGCTTCTTACTGTGTCCCTTCATACCCAGTGCTAAAATCCTATGTAGACAGATCTCTAACCACATGACTTCAGCTGCACCCAAACCAGTCCATTGTCTTTACAGAGCATTATCTATAAAACATTACAGCAAACCCAGCCTGTAGTGCACTGCAGGCCTTACTTATCAGGGCCTTGCACTGTGCCCTGGATGAGCTTTGCAAGCTCTGAAGCTGTTGCCTTTAGCCATGCTTGAGTTGATTGCACTGGTCATCTCTGATCACCATTGCAGTTTTTTCTCCTAGCTATTACTTGCTTAGAAATTATATTACTGCAGATTGACTTTGTGCCCTGCCTGGAGGCACAACAGAGACTCAGGGCATTTTTCTCTGGTTTCTCCTGTCTTATTCCCCTCTCCCTCACTTAGTTTTTAAAATAAACACCATTAATTCTGATGGGTAGATTATATGACCCAGTATAAAAATGACTAACAATATTAATTGTTCTAACAGTAAAATTCCTATCAGCTTTGTAGTAGGCATTACATTGATCTTCTATGGGCTGGAGACTGAGCACTTTTCTTATAGACATCTCTGGAGGCTTTTCTTGTGCAGGATACAGAGCTGGGCCTTGCAGCATCTTGCATTTCAAGCAGTTTTGCTCAGCCCATGAGCTGTCAGAATTCCAGTTTACACTACACCCTGCATTTTGCACTCAGTGGTATTTTGCCACTTCTGAACATACCAACCTTCTCTATAAGCAGAGGGGAAGTTTGTCAGACAGACAAATCCCTCCTTATCTCTTAGTCATAACCCTGATCCACCTCAGATGATTTAAAGAGCTTTGCACATATTAACCTTTCAACTAAAAAAGAAAAGAAAACGGCTTCTTTGCAAATCACTGTTTGAAAACAGAAACTGAAGAAAGATTCCTCTCAACCTTACTTGCTCCCACTCATACTCCTAATGGGCACATATTTCTCAAGAGATGGCTCACTACATGCTGATTTGTTGAAAAAAAATTATATTTGAAATTCAGTATCTCTGTGGAAGTCCTTGTATTAGAAACTAGTGCCCTAACTAATGAATTCCTTAAGTTTCACCCCTATGGCAAATGATGGACTGGTGTTACTGACAAAAAAAAATACCTCTGACCCTGCAATATTCAGGTAAATAATGAAAAGCTGCAGAGGTGCTTTAGAAACAATTATTCTTATTATACTGGGAATTTTCAGATTTAGAAAGAAGTCATGAGGTCTTCAGAGTCAGTAAATTTCCACAGACGGTTTCTGTTCTTCGCCCCCCCTTGTGGCAAAGGTGGCTGAGCCACGGAACGTGTCTCAATCGGTCTGTAACCAGCTCTGCCTCAGGAGCCCTTGGAAAACCCCAGCCCAGCAGACACCAGCTGTACTGGGATATGGCTGGTGCCAGTAAAGGCAGCAGGGATTTGCACTGTCACTGCCTGTGGGCATTGGTCAGAGAGGCTGAAGTCAACTGGCTGAAACACATCAAAAGCTTTGCTCAAAAAGAGACCAAGAGAGAGAAGAAAGGAGAGTCATGGTTTGCAGAGGAGAAGTAAATAATTTCCAAGGTCAAGGACTCTTGATACAGAGAGAAAATGAGAAGTAGAGAGGGGAAGGAAGGCATGTCATCACCTCACAGCGTGATCCTTCTGGAGTAAATACAGCTTTGCATGTGCTCAGTGTGCCTCGCCCTCTCCTTCAAGAAGAACTCTGTATTGTTTATATCCTAAATGGTGGATTTCCACATTCATATAGCTTCTTGTTTTGGTGCTGCTGGCACCTAAATATCTGAATTTAAGTTTCCAAAATCAACTAAAATCCTTGCCTCTGACTGTAGTCTTAGCTGTTCCCTGCCAGTGTATGAACATGACTCTCCTTCCATAAGGTCATAGTTAATAACAAGCTAAATATGTCCCACCTAGAGGAGCATCCATGGGTCATGGTGTCAGTCTACACCTTACAAGTAAACATGAGAGCATTATAGGCCACTTTTTCCAAAAAGGACCTTAAATTTTGGGCCATGACAATGCATCACTATATAACTCTTTTGACTGAAGACACATAACCAATTTTCTCTTTAGGACTGTGCCAGGGAATACATTAGACAGTGGACTCCAGGCTCCTGCCACTTTTGACCCCTCACTGGCTCACAAAGCCTCAGAGGGTTTCTTGCATCAAGCTCCTCATGGACATGAGAATACACTTACTCAAAAAGGAGATGATGTATGATCTGGTTTCTGTAAATATAACTGAAAACACAAAGGTTGATGCTATTAGCAGGTGGAGACATCTCCTGTTCAGAGTGCTTTCAGCCTGTTGTACCTACTGGAAAAGTGGGCATTGGTGGGAGCAGTACCACAAGCCCAGCTCTCAGTGCCCATTAAAGTAAAGATGCTGGGCATGAGCACATAATTAGGATTAGCAGGTTGGACCTCAATAGATAAAAGCATTTAAGACTGTATATGCAGAGCTGAATAACTGAAGGAAGTCCAAGGCTATTGCAAATGCATCTTTACTATCAATGACAAATTTTCTGTAAGTACTGGCAACCTTTCTCTGGATCTCATAAAAATAGTTCCAAAAAGAAATTTTGAAAATCCAAACACAGAAATAATCACCCCAAAAAAGTTCTGAAGTAATTTCCTTTAAAGAGAAGGGATAAGTACAGGAATTTCCCCATCCTCTTGTCTCAGAGACAGGCAGTGGGATTTTGCACAACCCCAACAGCCTGGCTCAGCCATCCACGGGGTGTTTCAAGTTCTCCCTTGGCAGGGCATAAGTCCACCTGAAAGAGTAGCAATAGGGAAGGAATTGCACAGGCACTGCCCCAGCCTGAATGTTGTGAGGCTCTTCCAGACCTGCTCTGTAAACAGGAATTGCCTTTGGACCCTTAAAAAACACGCACCATATCATTCTGGAATGGCGTTAATCTCTCGGTCATAGAGGTCAAAGCAAGAGTTCTATTATAAGCTCTGTGGAACACATCTCCTTCCCAGCCACTCGCAGGGAACAAAATCCAGTCAGCCAAAATGATCCATGTGTAACAGGACACCAGAGCAGGCATTTGAGGCAACGTGGGCGAGGCATTTTGGAGCTGTGAGACCTCCGAGGTGGTGCCGAGCCTTTGGTGAGGCAATACTGGCTCAGAGCCACGGTGAAGGAAGCAGAAGAGACAGTTTTCCCTTTGCTTCCTTGCAGAGGACAATGGTCTATTCACAGACACTACCAGCTGGAGAGGCCACGGCCACACCTCTCACACAAGGTCTAGCAGGGCCTTCCATGGTGCTCCTCAGCATCAGTTGTGTTCCCTGCCTGCCCCTGCTACGCTTCCCCCTTTCCTAGAGCCTCTGCATAGTCCTGGTTCATTCACCTTAATAGCCCTTACAACAACTGAAGCCCAGGAAAGACTGGACCTTGTGGTTACAAATAACAAAGGCCCAGCCTTGGAGTCATGTTGGCTGAGCAATGATTGACATGTGCCAGAGCATGGACCAGAGCACCCTGATCCCAGGGTGTGGTAAGCTGGAGGTTAGCTGAGGACCCTCCACATCTCTTTCTTTAACATATTTTCTTTGTATTTTCCTCGGGGTCCACAGTGCGCATTGGATTTGCTGATAAACTTATCAGTAGCAGAGTGAAACATCCGTTTCATTTGTGCTGTTTACACAGAGGCTTTTTCTCCAGTTGGGTAAGTCGGGATTCAGTGAACAGGGTGACCCTGTGTTTTCTTCCATGCCCCACAAACTCCGCTCCCAGCAATGTGTGCCACATGTCAGAAGATGGGGAGAGACTCTGCATCAGGGACCAGCCCTCCCCTGCCCCCGATGCTGGAGTCTTCACCTCTACACTGGAGGTGATCTATCCCCACACATCACTCCCAGCCCCAGCCCAACCCCTAGAGATGAGGAAAGGCTGTGGCACAGTATGTGGATGCCGATTACATCTCCAAACAGGAGGAGCACACAATCGGTGGGATCCGCCTGCTTTCCAACCCCTTTGTGCTCAGGGGCAGAAATACAAATAAGCCTCAATGTCTTTTTCCTGCTTATATGAACTGAGATCCGTTTTTCAATAGCAGGCCCTGTCAGATAAGTATTCCCTATTCTCAGTAGTTATTTTTGGGAGAGAAAGCCTTTTGCTGACTCCCATGACACTCCCCTTCAGCCCTTGGGAGGTGCAACAGGGATGACAGGTAGAGCTGTGATTCAGGGATGTTCCTACACCCACTGGAAACTGGAGTTGCCATGCCAACCTTTTAGCCTGTACAAAGCCAGCCCAGGGCACTGCAGGCTGCTGCGGTGTCTGTGCTTTTGCACATAGATCAGTCTCAGGACCTTCCAGTGGGAGATTTGTTTGAACTTTTGACTGCAGGATGGATGACAGTGTCCCACTGGATTTTCAGCTCACCTGCCCATCTCCCCACTTAGTCTTGTCTCAAAAACAATAGCATCACAAACTTTATGAGGCAGTTTTCCCCCCCAAATGAATTACATCACACAACCATTGCTAATAGCCTGTGTTGTTTCAGAAAGACCACAGAGAGAGAAGCGGGTAGGAATGGCAACAATCGCCCAACAAGCCCAGGCACCCCTGGCAGAGCCGCACCCACCCTTCACCCGCTCAGCATGTCAGGTCATGTGTTGCCTGAGACAGCATCCAGAGCCCATCTGAAGCACTCAGAGCATGTGACCAATTATCTTTCCTCTGCTTAGACTCACCAAAAGGGACATTTTAAAAACTGTTCTTTCCAAAAAGCACTAAGTGACAAAGTCAGCTCTGTGCAAAGCCAACAGAGGTGGAAGGCACTGCAGACAGTTCATAGCAAAAAGACTCGTTTGTATTTTATTGCCTTGTTGGAGAAATCCCTGGGTAATTTCTGGGTATTTTCTAGCTTACTTCCTTATTGCTCTCTGGGTAAACTAGGTCAAAATACTTGCCTTGTCTAAGCCTTGGTTTGTCAACATATTAAATGAAGGCGATGGAACAAGTTGTTCCCTGCATTTTCTGCATGGAGTTCAACCTTATGGGAAGTCCAGTCAATGCCCCTCCTCTCCTTCATTAGAGCCAGGAAGGCCTTTGAAATCCCCAAACTCAGACAAGCTGAGAAGTGTTTCACATTGCTATAGGCAGTTCAGGAGGAGCTTATGTGAAATGTGAACACCTAGATTATTAAGAAAGATGTGCTCAGAGTTGTGCAGCCTTTTGTCCCTAAAAGAAAAAAGTGCATCACCTATAATTGTTTTTCTTGATCAGCCTGCTGGCTAAAGTAAGAATACCCTTACAAATCACAGTATCTGGAGTCTTAAGAAGTATTACAGGAACAAAGAAATTCTGCCACCCACTGTGCTGCATCCCAGATCTGGCTGCTCCTTCCTGAGATACTGCAATACATGCCAGCCTTGCTGACTGCCACTCTACTGACAATGTTCATTCACCTGCACTGATTTTCTCAATAAGAAGCTGAACATTTAAAAGCATGGCACCTCTGAGGGTCCTGCAGCATGTACAGTGGGATCTGATAAAAAGAAAACTACTGTGAGCAGGCAATACAGACAGAGAGGTGGTCAAGTGTCTTTGAATCTGAATTAATACATGTGGTTATCAAATTTGCCTTAACAAAAAGGGTTAATCTACAGCATCTCAGATGGGGATTGAAAAGTTTTTTTGAAGAAGGTGGTTTTTACTTTTAATAAGATGTTAGCCAACAGTAATGTTTTGCTGCATTGTTAACATACAGGGTAAAATATACCTACAAATATCACATAAGACAGGAAACTGTTCTTCAGAAAGCTTCTGTATTTCAGTGTCTGCATGAAATATGGCAATAAACCAGGACCCATTTCACTGTATGTTACATTGTGTCAGCACTCTGATACTTCCTAAGACCCAAAAACTTGGATAGATTTTTTACTTCAGTGATTCCTTACTCCTTTAGCATTTCAGAATTTGGGAGCAATTTTGGCATCAGGTTTTTAAAAATATAACCACGGTCTTTTCAAGAACAGAGATAACCAAAATAAGAATTTTAATTTAGCAAGACCTTCACAGGGAAGCGGAGGGAGAAATTGTTGTCAGAACAGTATTGCCATGACTGCTGTTTCCTATAGCATCCTTTGGCTGCCTTCCACTCCCTAAGCACCCCTTGCCTGGCTCCTCCTCTTCACTGTCCCACCTGTGGGCTATATATCTTGTGCTTCATGGCCCTGGATAGGCTGTTGCCAGTTTATGATATCGTCACAAGTTGTTACTACGACCCGTATAGCCAGGCTTGGTACACAGGTTCAATAGTGCAAGTCCTTTGAACTGCATTCCTCAAGTCCACTTTTCATCCCATTATCAGATTGGTACTGAATAAAGGCCAAGTGGAAAATCCCAGTATGACATGCACATGCTGTCTATTCTCATAATGGCTCTGATCAGAAAAGGGTTGGTAAGAGACCTCACCATATACTGAACTATGTGAATTATGTGTGTTTAGTCTAATTGGAATGATTTCTGGTATCTCAGGGTCAAAGTTTCACAATTCTTAGGCAAACATTTTAGAGGACTTGTATATTAATGACATATCATTAGCCAGAATCAGAGCTACTTCTGCTTAGTCAGTTACACCTTGGATAAAAAACATTCAGCCAGAGACTCTGAGACATGATCTGGCTCCAGGACTTAAAATAAGAACTATATTTCCCTCACAGCCCAGCTATGGCAATTACACAGCCAGGGCTGAGGCTTCTAGACAATAAAGCTACTTGAAGATATTGGGAAGGTCCCTCACTGCCTCTTGAGAAAAAAACCCTATTAAACACCAACAAAACAAACATCTAATTTTTGACAGTTTTAAGGCTTCTTTGCTTGATTTCTTGCTACAGTAAAATAAAAGAAAGTGCCATAGTGATGACTTTGGGCCATTAAAGGACCAGATCCTTTAAAGCACACATCTCTTGTGCTGCACTGCACAGTCTGTAGGGATGTACATTCTGGAGCATCCCTGCACATACAGTCCCCAGAGGGGCTTTGCAAACTGCTTAGATAACTGTTGCATTAAATTACATTTAGCTTGAGCGATCAGTAGCTCATCAGTTGACTTCTGGCTCTGATTTCTAATAACTGAAAGCATCTGACATAACGAAAGCCCTTAGAGAAGGCACAGAGAAAGAAATAAATGTGCTAATTAAGCTATGCAGAGTGCTTTGGAGAAGAGTGCTCCACTTCAAGGATACCCTGACATTTCTGACCCGTTACAAGTAGCAGCATAGAAATTTCAGGAATTTAATGTAGAGTGTTTAATTGAAAAACAGATGAAAAGAAATCAGTAGAATTTAAAATTGGTTTCTCCCCTACAGCTTAGCAAATATTCTTAGCCACTAATGTAGCTAACTGATTACAGAAGGTAACTCATCCTCATAAATGTAATAGAAAACCATGCAGGCCTAGCACATTTATGATGAATTCTTAGCTTGCAGTGCAAATGGAAAGAATTGTCCTATTTCTGTATCCTGCTTAGCACTTAAATGCAGTTTTTCTCATTTACATCCATCATTTGAACCTAAGGACATGGAGAAATGTCTTGAATTTTACATATGATACATATTTTCTTCTGAGAGTGAACCTGTAAAAATACAGCTCAAATATAACTACACTCATCATCTCTCCCCTCCAAACCCTCTAACTTTTACAGTATCCTCACAGGATACATTTTGGTTTATCTGTTTAAATACATGGTTAAACTGAGGCTTGAAAATCGGAAAGTTACCAGGGCCAAAATGCATGTTAGGTACAGACACGAGGAGAGTAATCCTGGTCCAAATTCCCAGTTGGCAGCTCCACCAGTTTGCTGGTATTCCTTTCCTTGCTGGCATTTAGGAACACATTACCTGGATGTCCCATTCATATAAGAGGTCTTGAATGGGAGACCACTCTTCTTCTTAGGATGGCTTGAAGCACCTTGCCCCCACCTTTGAAGAATTTCTACTTGTTCTTCAAAGGAAAATGTGTGAATTATTACATAATTTGTGTAATAATTTCATTAGCAGACAAAGTTCACCATCCTGTTCTGTAAATTAGCTCTCATTTTTCATTTACCCTAAGTTACCCAATAGTCAGCACCTGATGTCTGTTTTCATGTGGACTCACCACATTACTGAAGAGTGTTAGAGTGTCCCTTTTTATAGCTATAAATAGGGATTTAAAGCATAGGCCAGGCTATGATTATTTGGGAATTCAAAGTTTAGTTCATATTCATCACAGGTGTCGAACTGGGTTAACCTTTCCATATTTCTCCCTGTTGCTGAATATTAAATTAATTGGTTGTGATAAATACAGGAGGGTCATTAATGAAAGCTCTTTCCATCCAGGTGGTTTTATTCAGTGTCTGAAGGACATGAATACTTAGATCAAGTTTCTCTAGACACATTTCTCAGTTTTTCCTGTTAGTGGGAACAGAGGGCACTGGATATGCAGTCTTCAACCACGCAAGTTTCCAATTCTATTTAATCCATGCACCAGGGCAACAGCTTGCTACTACCACTAGCTGAAAGAATTGCAGTGGAAGTGACTGATGAACCTGAAAAAATCCAAATAAAGACAACCTACAGTTCCAGCATTTTCCCCTCTGATCTCCTAACCAGAGCAATATCCTGCAGAGAGAAATCTACATCCTACTGAATGTGAGAAAGTTGGCTGGGAATGGCAGCAGCACCCCTTTGATGGCAGAGCCAAGGCAGAAAACTACCTAACTCTTCCATTGCAAAGTTTCCACTGGACCAAAAACAGAACAAACATTCAGTTTGGTCATGCATGAGTGTGGCTTTTTAAATATTCATCTGGACTTCCTATTCTTTCTCCAGCTGCAGATGCTGCACTCTCATGCCTTTGCTCCTCTCCTGCAGCCCGCAGCCAGGCTTGGGTAATCTGTGCTCTGACTTGTGCTGCTCTGCATTTCCTAATGGGCTTGTGCTGCTCTAAGCTGCCTTATAGGGTAATTAACTGAAAGAGGAGATATTTAGATTAGATATTAGGAATAAATTTTTTACTCTTAGGCTGGTAAGGGCCTGGTACTGGTTACTCAGAGAAGCTGTGGATACCCCATTCCTGGAAATGTTCAAAGCCAGGTTGGATGGGGTTTGGAGCAACCTGAGATAGTGGAAGCTGTCTCTGACCATGGCAGGGGCATGGAACTGGATGATCTTTAAGGTCCCTTCCAATCCAAGCCATTCTATGATTCTAATAAACCATTTGCAGTTTTAATACAATAAGGAACAAGAAAGATTGTATTTCTGTTGCTTTACTTACATATGGAGCAATGTAACTGGCTCTCCCTGTCTCAGTTTTGTACTATTAATAAAGTCCATGTGAGGAATACACACATTTACAGCAAGTGTGAAACCTGTATACGTAACTGGTCTCGAGCTAGAATAGTTTCCATGCCATGTATCTCCATATAGCCCATCTTTCTGGCACATGTGATCCAGAAATGTGTCATCAGGACTCATGTAGTCACTGGATTGATGAAAGGAATTCAAGGGAAACAGAAGCAGCAATGCTGCTTCCAACCTTTGGTCAGCTTGCGGCTGCTGCTCTCTGAAAAAGTTAGAAACACATGAAAAAGATGTCATCATCTCAACCTGGCCATAGTTTTACCTTTTCATACACCAGCCTTTTATGTAAAATCATATTTTCCTGGAGTTTATTAAGAAAAAGGAACTAAAAATCCACAGCTGTCAGTTTTTAAAAGCAAATAATCACTCCCACGCAATGGCTGAAAGGCAAACTTGTACCTAAAGACTTGCAACTGACATCACTGACATTTTTCATTGTCCAATCAAACCATTAAAAATAAAAATAAACAAAATCCACAGAGAAAAATACACTGGATTTTAACATTCTTTCATATTTCATAACCAAAGCTGTGGTCAGGAACATGGAGCAAGAAAGATGTTTGATTATAAGTCATGACTAAAATCTGACAGTCTCACTGGCATCCCATGGAAAAATTCCAAATTAAATGGATATCCAAATTAAAGACATTCAGACTAAAGATGAAACATCACAAATAACCCTATTTTGTCTAGTATAAATAAAAATCAAACCAGTCAAATGATCAGGAAAATAACTGATGCAACATTGTTCTTTCGGGCATCCTTGTTAGTGATTTATCCAGTGTGTTTTAAATGCCTAAAACAATTAAGCTAGTGGACAAGTTATTCTAGTCCTCTGGGCATGAGCTGTCCTCTGAATGTTTGCTCTCCAGGTTTCCCCAGAGCCACATCCTTCTAATGTCTCTCTTCTTCCTTCCAGCCTGCAGCTGGTGACTCACTATTTAATCAGTGCAGCCACCAGGATATTCACCTGCCAAATCAGAGCAACCTTGGTCTCACTGCCATGACCTTCACTGTGCCTATTCCCAATTTTTGCTTGTTACTCCCACTCATTGCACCAAATCTAAACTTAAGACTGTCAGGACTTCAGGGCAAAGCTCCCACCACGTGTGGTATGAAGCCCACCCTCCATCACAGTGTCTGCAGACCCTATGGAAGGTCATAACCATCTTAACTGCCCAAAGGATGAAAGGATCACAGTCCCCAGGCCCAATTAGATTAGAAATCCAGGGTGAACCTTTCACTGGTGTCAACAGTGCTGGATGAAGCAGCAAGGGGCTGATCCTGAAGGCAATGCTAAATGTCTCTTGAAGGGTCTGCATCTTCTCAATGGTAAGGGATTCCATCTTGCAAGTTGAAGTCCTAAAGCCAACAAATCATTTTAACAAGAACTGTGAAACTCCAGCAACACTCATTAGAAAGTTACCTGTCACTAAAGACACGAGGCAATAAGGAGTCTGGAGGTATAGGGATCACCAGAGGGTATTTTATCCTTCTCTCTATATTTTCTCCAGAATCAATAAAGGAGATAGAAGATAAAAGGTGAGATTATGTCATAGCAGAAGAATGTCTCTACCCAGAGGAAGATAAATCTTTTTCACTGAAGTCAAGTAATCTTCAAAAGATGACTGAGCTATATTGCTGTGCACGCTGCAGTTTTGTACAGTCTTTCCACTTCCTGTATTTTTTGTAAAAAACCCACCTTATATATTACATTATATGGCTCAGCTGATCTTGATGTGTGCTCCAAGTCCAGTTACTAATTAGAATAAGGAAAAATACGAACGTAAGTGGCAGGAATTTCATCATGTCAGCCTGGCAATGGAAACTTTATGAAGGAGAACAGTCAAATCATGTCAGACATAGTGTTTGATTATCCATAGATGGATTACCTGGGCCATGGATTGACCCATAGCTTTTCCCTATAGCTTTGGCTGTGTCACAGCCAGGACAGAGACTATTACCTGCTTACGGCTTCCAGGAGCCCCAGATTATCTGTGGCTCTAAGATGCACTTTCTGCGTGTTAAAAGATGGACACACTGACTAGTCACTGTCTCACTGGCACATGTTTCACATTAGCTGTGGGCAATCTTCCCCCTCCCTCTCCCTGCACTTCTTCATTATCTGGATAACTGGCTGCAGACCATCTCTGAAGGAGTATGTTTGGGAGTCATCACAGGAGTGTGTTATGAAAGAAAGAGCTCAACTGTAATAATATCCTAATTATAAGAACAGAAGTGCCACATAACACAAAGTTTCTGCCTTCCAGACCCCTGTACTTCAGATCCCATTCTGCATCGAGCAGCCCATGCTGACACTTCTGTATAGGCCAGGCCCCTGCCTCTGCAAAGCTCATCAGCCCACAGTTTGTCTGGAGAAAATTTGCACTTCAAACATGGATTTTGGTGAGATTTCGTGATACAGAAATGTATCAAAACAGCAGCCTGCAGAAAAGCAGGGTATAGACAGCAGTGACCTCCAGTTCTCTTTGCCAACAGTCTGCTGTGAAGGTGCTTTAATTTATTTTATGTTGATAAGTGGCAGAGGGACTTCAGGGTGCTCAGGCACTTTTTGGGCTCCATCGCAGCAGGAAATCCTTCCTCAGTGGGGTGGAGCTGGAAGCCTCAGGCTGAAAAATCTGGCTGGTCAATATCCAGACCACAAGGATTTCAAGACATATGGTACCCATGGGCTGGATCTAGCCACTTGCAACACATTGCTTTCCCCGTGCCATCTACTCCCTTCCAAAAATCCCACAATTGCTTTTATTCCGACTTAGCTCAGTTCTTTTCTTTGAAAAGACACAGTTGTGAAAATACAAACTTTTAGACCATATTTGAAATAATTATACTATTCATAGTTTCCAAACTCTCCTCTAACCCTACCAGCAAGACAGCAAGAGAGATAAATCTAACTGAGCTGCACAAACTCCTCCATAGTGTTTTCTTAGATACCCAGAGAGAAAGTGCACACACAGCTCAGGACAATCAACCTGGCTCAGAGATACCAAGGCCAAGTTAAGATGAGGCATCAGGAACACCTTAGGCTGGAGGAATTGACCTATTTCGTTGCAGTTGAACAAGGATCTCAGCCCATACAGACTCTTCCTTTCCCAGAGTCTACTTTTTTGATCATGGTAAATTTGTTACTTGTGTTACACTATTATTTACCTCAGGTTTACTTATTTACTTTGCCATTAGAAGTCAGCTGCACAAGGGATTGTACTTTCTGTTCAACTGGTTACGGTCATTGTAAGTTTCCAATGTCTCCACAGTATCATCTACCACACATAAAATTCAGGACTGTGACTTCTCTGAACTATTCAGTGATATAAATTCTTGGAACACAAGGGAAGAGAGCCTTATGCTGTGCATATGGGAGCATGGCTAGACAGAGATAACACCTGCCAGCTTCAGGAGACTTGTAATGGCAAGTTTTTTTCATTGCTTTCATTATCTCAATTCTATATATGGGATGTTGCTGGAAATCATGTGAGTTCCTGAAGGTCAGCTCCTCTGCTTGTAAAAGTGTTTAAGAGTTTCACTTTCAGATTGCTGGAAAATAAAAGTGAGGTACTGCTCAGTAAAATTTTGCTCTACAAAAAATTCATGTCCATGGAAATAATTTTCATTAATTATGCTAATTTACAACTGCCATGTCCTCCTTTTACAAGGATAGCTTCCTGGCATGAAGGTATGAAATGTCTTAGATTTAATTTATGATGACATTGTCATCAAACCCAAAAAATAGCTAAATGAAATGATAATAATTAAATGTACTTAGCTGCATTTTCACTGAGAATTTCTGCATGCTTTGAGTGTGGGAGAAGTGACTCATTCTTTGTGAAGAGAATGCAGTATAAATCCTGCTAATTATTTGTGCTGAGAGTGGTATCTACAATTCATTAATTATATGAAAGTTATAGGGCTTGGGCATTTTTTTCATAAAATACCATTAATATTGCAACTGGCTAAGCTACACTCGGCAAGATCTTGAGAAATCATATTTCAGATAGGGGAGAAAGATTTTAAATACATTTTTATTCAACATATTTCAGTATTTCTTCTTTGAACATACTCCCCATACAAATGAAACAGTATCGGCAACTCTGGCAGGACACAAAAAGGAAAGCCTCAGCTTCAGCTAGAATTCAGAAATAGATACTATGCAACACCAAGGGATATTGTGCAGTGTCAAAGGATTTTTGGAAGGAGTGCAGGACTGGAAGTGAATCCCCTACCATTTATCAATCCCCTATTACTAAAGGCCACATTCCAGAATAACTCTCAGAACTAGCTAACAGGTTGTTAATTAGTAGTGACTACCATATAAATTAGAACCAAGGGACTAACAGCAGCCCAGACACTGTGGCACAGGCTGGAGCCACCCCAGCCCATTTCACAAATGGTCTCTGTGCTGCCCATGCCCAGATCAGCCACGGCTCTGCCTGCTCTCACAGCTGAACCAACACAGCAGAAAAAGTTGTCAGCAGCAGTGTGTGTTTGTGTAAACCAAGCAGAAATGGTGATATCCAGGGAAGAAGAAAGGAGAAGGAAGATGAGGAAAGCAACACACGAGGTGGTGCAAATTACATCAAGCTTGAAAGAACCTGTCAAGTCCTTATCCTGCTACAGATAAGTTGCTATAGTTAACTGAGCTGATCCACCTTTCTGGTAAACTGAATCCTGTTTAATTGCAGTGCCATTTGTATCCAGGCAGATGTGTGTGTCTGGCTGTCTCTAGGACACACATTAGGAAACTAATGGAAAGCACCTGATAGCATCAGTCAGGTAAGACAGCTGATGTTCCCTCTACAGTCAAAAATGTTGCAAAAATACAAAGTAATATTTTAGGCTGGGATGACTCAGAAATCAGCATCAACTTGCCAACTTGGAAGGCCTTAGGATGTTTGCTTCAAATAGTATCTTGGTAACAAATTCGTATGTCACATTCACATACACAAATCTATACATAATAAGATTAAAGGTCACAGCTCCTTAGGAGAAACCCTGTTAATATAGAAATACAAGGAGAGCCCACTGTCTACAAACAGAAAACTTATAATCCAATGGCCCTTCATTAAGTGAATTGATCTATTTCTAGAGCTCTGCCCCATAACAGTCTCCAGCAAGACAAGTCCATTTTTTATTTGTTTTCAATTTTTTCCTTTTGTTATGTTTTGTTTTCTAATCTAACATTTTTATCATTCCTGGCTTTCAGTTCAGAGAAGTATATTTTGGGTAAAGGATTTATTCTGAAGGTTTAGATTTCTAATAGGCTGAAACCAGTTAAATTTTGTTTTGCTGGGTTTTTTTTAGTTCAGGAAGAATTCCATTTAGTATTTAGGAGCTCCAGTAGGAGGACAGGGATGAGCCCTTACATTATGTATCAACAATTGATATATGAACCTGATAACAGTTTATTTTAAGGGTGCCATCACAGAGGTGAGCTCTATGACCAGCAGCAACAGGAAGAATTAAGAATGGGAATAGTCAGACTGCATGTGAGAGTCAAAAATTTCCGACAGTGCCCTGAAAAATTTCCTTGCAAGGAGGATGCCATATACATTAAAATGTTTTCAGGTATCGAGGAAAAAAACCTCAAACAAACCTACTGACTGAAGCAGTAGGACTGCAGCAGACTGGAGATGAGGTGTACCTGAACAGATGGACTGGGTCAGCCATGGGACTAGATTACTGCACTAGAGGCACCAAACACTTAAACCATGACACAAACTGACCATAAAGATACTGTAACATTAGACCCTTTCTTTACTTTGCATGGTCACCAGTCACATGTGAAAACCATGACAATTTCAAGCATCATGATGAGATTTGTACTATTTTCCCATGGGTTATTTTGCAGACTGGAAAAAGATATTTGGAGAAAAATGTTTTGGAAACTGAAGTCACATGCTTTGATGTAAAAAAACAGCCAGGCTGAAATTATATATTCTGACCTCAGCATTAAACAGAAAATATCAGTTTCTTAAAAGAAAATAGAGTATGCTTTGGAAATTAAAATGAACTTCCACATGATTGGAGCAGAAACCTCATACTTGATTTCTATGCATTTGACATGAAGTACAGAAACCTTTGATTTGGAGTTCAGCATGTTTCAGTGGATTCCAGGTAGCCCTAAGGGCAGCTCCAAAACTAAAGGTAATTTTGAAAATTAAATTTTGATTTTCTCAAACAAACCAAAGGTTTGATTTAAACCCTGAAAACAAACTTGTGGAGACTGGTCCACGATGGTTCACCAGAACATGGACTGGTTCCACACTAATCTGGCAACGCCTAGAGCACATCTGTGAGCAACCTCTATGGCTGGCACTCAGGAGATATGCATGTAAAAACCTTAACTGAATCTCACCTACAAATTCAGTCTGGACCATCCTGTTAAAAATTGGGTGCGTTCAAGAATAAAGCTCCTAAGGCCCTCAACAGAGAATGTAAGATTAGGCATCACTTGCTTGACCAATTAGCTGCTATTTGAAGCTGTACATGCTTGACATTAATTCATTTAATCGTAAAAAGGTCTACAAAGTCTTTAACTTGCTAGAAACAAGCAGTGGCAGAGAGTTTCCCTGTGCAGAAGTCCCCATGTCTGCCCTGCCAGTGGGTTTAAAGCTTAAGAAACCCTACCTCTCCCTTTTCTCAGGGTCTCACTCACCTCTCCTCTCTCTCCAGCATTTATTTCAGTCTCTGTAGTAGCAATTGGGGTAGACAGGTAACTTGGCTCTGCCTTGCCCTGTGGCTCAGGGGACCTTGTTCAGCTCTGAGCAGGACTAGTGCCCCCCCATTTTTGAGCCTAAAAGACAGCACCCAGGAAACTCTGTAGCTGCAGTGGGTTACAAAATCCTCCCAGTCAGTGAGCAGCTCTCAATAAAACACTATTAAATAAATAGCACACTGTGGTGTTGACTTTACCTCTGCGTTGTACCCAGCACGTAGCCACAGCTTGATATTGCACCACACAGACCTAATGTTTGCTTTTCAACGATGGCCTCTGTTGGCTTATCCCCTCCAGGCCCATTTCCCACCCCTGACTTGAACCTGTGCTATTTCTATACTCCCCCCTAATTGCCAAAAATTGCTCATCTTCTCCAGGCCCTGAGATTGTTCAAGGTATCCATGTCATGATGCTGATGCTCCTCTTGTATTGAAGCCAGTTTGGTATTACAAAAGGTGACATTACTAAAACTAAAAATGCTTTTCTTAATAATGACACGATACAAAATTAGTTATGTAAGCTACATTAATTTTCTGGTCTGTTCCACTTTCTTCCATTGTATAAGCATTATAAAGTAAACCACCCAAGCTCCCAATAACAGTGTCTTACTCTCAACACACATAAATGCAGGGGCTAGCTTTGGTAGGTTTTGGAACACAAGGACAGTTAAGGAGGCCGTTTGGAGACTCACTCAGAGGTAACTTATTCTGTGTATACATTAGCTATACAGACCTTACTCTGGCCACACATTAATCCCACCTTTTGTTAATTTCCACACCAAAGTATCCAGTTCAGCACCAACGGTTTCTCACAGGGAAAGAGCACAAGAACATCCCTCTAACTTCTTCTTAAGGGAGAAGAATTTGACCTTCCAAATCAGACTTTAAAACTTCACTACAACCTTAAAAAGCCTCTGTTCTCTTCCCATTGGAACTTATGAATCTTATTTTTGCTTGGCAGATCCTGTTTCCCAGAGACCTGCTTCTCCTCCCCTTCTCCTTGTCCCACATCCTTCTCTCAAGAGCTTTCCTTGCTCTCATCTCCCTAATCATCTTGGGCTCATTTCCAGAGGTAGTTGTAAAAATACAGCAGCGTGCTGTAAACAGCCAGTCTCTTCAGCTTTAAAATTCACTAGTTACTGTTTCTGAGGCAGGAGAGGGTGAAAAGGGTATTCCAAGGGGACCCCTTTGACGTGACCATTCATCTGCCTACATCAGCAGTTCCCAAGCCTGTCGGCTCCCACCCTCATTTCCTGTCTCCTGACCTCCCTTCCATCAGCGCTCCTCAGGTTCGCGACCCCAGCTTTGGAAACTTCTCATCTGGATCAGTCAAAAGTGACGCCTCAAGAATAATTTTCCGGTCGGTGCCATGTCTGTTTATGCTCCTGAAGGGTGTGATTACCCTGCAGTTCAGGTTCAAACTTGTCTCTTTGCTTGTTTGTGAGTTTGCAAAGAATTTCTGGGTGTCACTCAGCCAGTTGATAGCAAACTCCAGCTTTTGACTGTTCTGGTTAAAGACAATTATATCCCAACTGACCTGGTATGGCATTAAGCTCTTGGTTGCAAAGTTCAGCCATTCTTGGAAGAAGCAAGGATTTTGCTTCTCTGCAGAGTCTGGAAACATCATTGTTTTCCCTGCTTGCATGTCACGATCATTCAGATATAACAATTACCATGCCCAAACCACTCCTTGTGCAGTGACACGATTTCATCCCCCACACTCTGCGCCCTCTCTGCTGCACACACGCCTGCAGGCAGCTGAACTCTCACAGCTGCCTTTTCTGCACGTCAGGTTGTCTTTCTCATTATGGTCATTGAGACTGTGTGGGTAGTGAACATTGTAATGCTCTAATTTCCCACTCTGCTTTGTCATCTTTGCTTGCTGATAAAAGGGCGGTGGGAGGGGAAAATCAACAGTAAAGTGGTTTGAAGCCATCTTGAGAACACCCCAAAAAATGCTAAAACTGTCAGAAAATTTGCAGTTTGGATGTGATACAGCAAGTCCTGCTTTGGAATTTCCCTGGAATTAAAATAATTGGCCATGTTTCTTCTATTTTCACAACATATCCTTCATGTATTCAGCCTACATGTCTCTCTAAGGGTGGTTCTGCTCCTGCATTCAAGACCAGTTCCTTTAGCTTTCCTGCCCATAAAATGTCTCTCACCTGATAGTCTCTTACTCTAAGCCTAAAGCCATTGTTTGACTTTCTCTTTAACCTCAGTGTATTTCAATGTTACTGTTTTTCAACTTCAACAGCCAAGGGATATCTGCCTAGACACACCAGGCTGGAATTTGGGGAATGTAAAGCGGAAGCTTAGCAGGAGCAGCAGCACCTGGGTGCAGCCAGCCTTCATACCTGCCTTGGGAAAACAAAATATAAATCTCGAGTCAAAGGGAAACCAGGTACTACTGAGTTTTAACTAAAGGAAACCAGTTGTTAAAGTGAATGAAAGGACAAAACACCACCCCTGCACTTGAGAGGGATAAAGTTATTCAAAGTGAGTCAAGGAGGGAGAGAGAAGAAAAACATTTGTGACTTTTCACCACTCGGGCATATGTGAGTACATGAGGCAACTGGATACAATCTCTTTTTCTAATTATTCAGTCTCTATATGAGGTTTAAGCGTCTGACTTTGGATGGTGCCAGTAAAAGAGATTAGGATGAAAATGTTTCAGCATGAAAAGCAACCACTGCAGTCAACATCAGGGCTTCTCTCTCCCTCAAGTATTAGGGCAAATCCCGTGGCCTGGCAGCACAGACCAGCAGGTGAGGGAAACAAAGTCACACTTTGTTAGAATGAAACTTGGTGAGCATCAGAGCACATCAGCAGCATGGTGAAATTCCTGTAATGATGTGCATGAGACCATCACTGTACTGTACTTGCAGAAGGGTTGCAGATCCCTACTGAATTGCAAATGGTTTTCACTTTCTTCCTGTTTTCTGTTGGCACTCTGGGCTTACAATAGAGCACAGAGGTCAGGTTTGCCTTCTGCCTTCACTTGTGTCATCATGAAATAGAAAACTGCTGGAGATGTCAAAGTGATGGACTCAAGAGGCTGGTGTGGTTATTGCTACTGAGCTGAGTGTACCTGAAATATCTCTGCCTGCAACATCTACAGTTCCAGCCAGGGGGATTCAGATGGACAGAACTTTCAAGGTTTGTGGGGTATTGTCTAGTTGATGTGGGATTTTGCTTCTTTCTTCTTTTAAATTTAAATATTTGGATTTGCTTCAGATAGGAGGGAATTAAAAATTTTGCCAGAGAGGACAGAGCACTGGACTGATCTGAGATCTGCAAAAACTAATCCAACCTCATGCTGAGAAAATGTGTCTTCATGAATAGTGTTCTACATAAAGGAAAAACTGTACTGTTAAATGTAAAAGATATACCAAAATTAGAATAATCTTATTCATCTTGTTAATGCACATTAGAAAAGGACTGGTAATATGCATGGACTAGATGGAATTTAGTAAACAGGTTGACAACCAAAAATATTTTGATCAGTATAGGAGATAAAACCTCCTTTTGAAGAAAAGGGCTGCTATCAAAGGTTCATGACTGAAAAACTAATTAGAACATGGTCATTGTAGCTACATGACATTTGTATAATCAAATCAGACTCCCATTTGATTTATCAAATGCGCAGGGGCTCTCATTTCAGGGGTGTATGGCAGCACACTTTGAAGTGCATATTTCATATCTGGATGAAGCTCTTGTGTACAGGTGCAGCATTTGTAAAACATCCAAGAAAATACAAAGGGCCATTTAAAGAGAGAGACTCCCTCCCCATTGGGAAAGGTTCTTCTGTTTAGGATTACAAGACTATTCAGCTAATATTAATATTTGGGCTATTCTTGCTGATCCAAAGAAACCAAACAGCACATGGCAATGTTGGAAGGTCATGGGTTTAATCTTGTCAAAGATACTTTCAGGATTTTTTTTTAGTAGGAAGACCATATACATTATTGATCCACTGAAAGATGACACTGGAAAATATTTTTCATAAAAAGTGGATGTAAAAGGGTAAAGGAGTGGAGTTCAGCTGCATCTCCATCCTGGCTTTGAAAGACACATATAACCACAGTGTTTCATGTCATTAAAGGTCCACAGGTCTCTCCTACCACTGCCAACACAAACAAGACTCCAGCAGGTATCATCAATATATGTATTTTAGACCTCAGGGTATCAGAAGACCTACCCTAAACATTAATAATTTAGGGAAGGAGGGCTTTCTTGGGAAGGTTTTCAAAAGATGAAAGTGCTTTTGAAAAAAAAGAAACTTTGCTTGCAAATCACATAGCAGCTGAACAGCAAGAGATGAAGAGAAAGTCTAAAGTGAACTCTGCTGGCCACTCTGACAGCCTTCTCAGGATGCTGAATGAGGAGAGATGAGCTGGCACATCTTGGTAAGGTGCCCAGTGCCAAGGACTGTACACAAAATGATGCTAAGGGACCCACTCTGCTCAATTTATTACAGGAAAGATAATCATGTTTTCTCATTTTACTCATTTATCAGTTCTGAATGTGTGCCTATTAACCATATAAACTGTAGAAGAGAAAAAACAGTTGGTGAAATAATCCTATAAAGCAGCAAGAGAATTAATGAAAAATCTGTAACTCTGAGTGAGAATGAGTGTCAGAAAGCTCACAGGGCTTCCTGTGTGATCCTGTACCTGTCAAAGGAAAGGATCTAGACAAGGTCTTATTTGTGACACTGAAAGATCCACATAGTCTCTGGAAGGAGATGAACTCTTTGAAATAAAAAGGGTGCAAAGGGAATAATTCACCACAGTTTGTTTCTTCTTGCCCTTCATTAACATATTATTCCCTAAACCAGCCCAGCCGGAAACAGAGAGGTGGAAAATAAGTGCAAGTAGGTATTGCCATGAGAGCAGCAAGCCTTACTGCACCAATCTCAAAGGAAGAAGCTTAACTCTGTTATATGATGATAAAAGAATTTCATCTGAGACACCAAATCTTCAGTCCCAAAGATAGAAACATTTTATCTGCATCTGAGAAATGACAATGATCCTACAAAAGTGGAGGCTCACAGAATTATAATAGCTTTCTTTGAAGATGCTGAAAGGCACGGGTGCCTAAACAAGATCAGGGAAGCTGAAACTGATAGTGCACAAGACTATATGAATCAACCAAACAGCCCAGTGATGCTGGGGTCAAATAGATGGGAGGAAAAAAAAGACAAAAAGACTGCAGACCAAGGGTAATTGAACTGTATGTGAACACATTTATATTCAGTGTGGCACTATCCATGTGTCACGCACAAAAGCGGGACCTGCGCTAGCCCTGAGGAATGCTGCAATACTGCCTTATGACAAGACGTTCACTCATGACATGGACACTTCTCTAAATTAAGTGCTTTCTTGTGCCAGATAGTCTTTCAGATTTGCTTTTTTTAGTGCTTTTTAAATAGCTTGCTGTCCAGTGACCTGGAGTCACATGCTTGTGCCTTTGATCATTCAGAAAGTATTTCACAAATTCTTTGTGAAAATACTCAGACCAGCCTAGATAAATAACAGAGCTATGCATGTCACAAACTCCCTTTCTACCTGGAACCAGCTGAAGACAGGGAGATGTTTCCACAGTCAGTACCAGAGCTAAGACTAAGGAGTAAAAGGTTCTTACCTGTAAATTTGATCTCTAGGGCTGTTGCTAACTAGAAGAACAACCAACATAAAAGGTCAGTGGAATAACACAAGTAAAGACATTTACCACATGAGGGTGCAGAATTGAAAAGGAAGGCTGGGATTATATCTGGCCAGTTCCTGTTGTATCAAGAAATGTATCTCTGCAGAAGTAACAGACTGGTTTGACCATACAGACAGGGAAAGGCACAGCCAGAACTGAACTCAAGAGGGTGTCAGAGATTATTGGGTGGGCTCAGGCACCGCTCAGGAAGAGGAGTAGAGACTTTCCTTGGGTGTGAAAGGAGCTCACAGTAGTGGGATTTGAGTGAGCTGCACTAGTGTGCTTTTAGGCCTTGGGCTTTACTAATTTTCATATTTACATGTCACTGGCCTGGGAACATCAGTGGATCTGTAGAAAGACAGTTCCCTGTTCCTAGCTGTCCCCAGTGCATATACATAGCAAGGACAGAAGGAAGCACAGTTTTAGAGGGATGGAGTGATTTTGGGGTCCTTTGTTTTTTTCTGGCATGCACTAGAGCACTTGAAGGCAGTTCTGAGATGTTTCCCAGTGTCTGCAATGGGCCCTGCCTGCAGAGCACTTCAGCATGGCCCATTTCCAGGGTCCCTGCGCAGTGAGTCATGAGCTGAAAGGAATACACAAAATAGGTTGTTCTTGTCTCTTCTGCCCCCTTTCTACAGCCTCTGAGAGTGGCCAGGACAGCATATAGGACAATAAGTGCAAGCAGGAGTGAAGTCCTGCCCCAGAAGTGATTGAGAAGTCTGTTAAATAAACTGGCTGGTAAAGTTGACCAGGAATTCTGATGCATTAAGTCTTACAGAATGGATCACCACAGACCTCAACAAACACTCCACAAGTCACCAGGAATTCACTACTATGAATGAAAGCTGCTCCACTAAATCCTGCAATCCAGTGCACAGCAAATTGCCACAGGACTGAACCCCAAAGTGCTCCATGGGGGCCAATCATGTACCACAGAGGCCCGGGAGCCTCCTCCACCAGGCATCTCTGCATGGGTGGCCTAACTCACTCTTTCAGGTGTACCTAATGGACTGAAAAAAAGATTTAGGAACCCAGAATGGTGCCTCAAACTGCACAGATGTTAAAAGGTGCAAGCAAACAGCACAAGCAGCCCTTCTCCTTGCTGTCCAAATCTAAGAAAGGATGCAACAGAGGGCAGTGAATTTTAATGCATGACCAGAAGTTGCTGTAAGAGTCCTTGTGGAAACATGAGATCTATTATATTTGTCACAAATTTGCTAAGTGAGGTTAATACCCTGGCATTGACCCTGCCTCATATACCCTTAATAACATTATTATGCTCTGTCCTGTTAAGATTTTACAGCAGAAGAGATAACACATGGTCGATAATCCATTATAAACAGGTACTTTTCTTCTTGTCCCCTTGCCCACAGCCTCCACCCCATTGCAGCAGGGAAGATATTGCTTCAGCCAGAGAATTTGGTTCCAATGTCAGCCTGTAATCAGAATATGCCTGAAAAAAAAGAGACTGATCAGGCATTGTGGTCTTTATCCTGGCAGTCGAATGAGTTGCATGAATACCAATGTTATCATAAATCATTCAATTGCTGAAAGTCATCCTAACATCAGGAGGAGCTGAATAGCAACCATTTCTCAGTCCTGGTGCACATACACTTACAGCAGCTGAGCTGTGGGAGTATATAGACCTATTTTTCAGCTAGCACAATAATCAAGTCAGTCCTCATTTAAGAGTGAATTCATTTGCCTTAGTATTAGTCCTAAACAAGAAAACCAGAAATTGATACGTAATCTCCAACTCAAATGAAGATTAAACTGAGGCCACCTAAGTCCTTTATTCATTAAAACACATACAAAAGCCCCAGCAAGATTCTTATCTTGGTGTAAATCTAAACATACTGAATTAAATTTAAAAGCCACTGTTTCAGACTGGTTTTTCTCAGAGGCCCCAGTGTAGCCATAAAAATCAGAATCTGTCCTTAATATCTCTGCACACTGGTACTGTGCAGAACTAGCTCCAGACTATTTATAGCTCACACTATATATACACACTGCAGCTTCCAAAGGAATATTTTATCTTTTGGGAGGACAATGCTTTCAGTAATGTAAGAAGCCAAAGTTTTGCTTTAAAAAAAAAAAAAACCAACAAAACCAAACCTCTGCTCAAACCCTTAACCTGGAAGAGTGGCCCTGCACTGCCAATCAGATAATGGGCTTAATTCTTACATCACACTTTATTTGTAGCTCACTGTGTAGTTAATGTTTGCAGCTTATCTAACAGGAGAAATGTGAAACCAGAGTTTTAGAACAATAGAAACAAGGCTGTCACCAGCAGGCTGCCAATGAATCATGTCCCCGTAGTCAAGTTCTCCCAGAAGGTCATTTGTAACAGAAATACATCCCTGCCTGAGCTGGTAAAATGCTGAAAAGTGTTTCTCAGTTTTACCCTGATAAAACATCGAGCAGATCAATTACCAGAACAACTTCACCTGGTAGGATTTTTAAGTTCTGTTATCTGCAAGAACTAGTAGTAAAGATTACTGAATGAGCAGGCCTGCTTGCTTCTGTGTCTGGGATTCTAGAGGTGGTTTTACCTTCAATCTAAATTCAAGGTATCAAAAAACCTTTTACAAACCTTAAGAAACGTGATTTAGTTTTCTCTTTCGCATTTTCAAAATCAGAAAAAAAAAATGTTTTAAACACTAAGTAACTTTCTTCCATTCAGAACAGTACCATTCAGAACAGAAGCCCAGAAATCATAGAAAGCCAGCGAGGTCTGCAAGAATGACTTTGCCAAGCAGCACTGATACTTACTTTCTTCTGTTCAGAGAGAGATGCACAAAAAGGACAAGTAAGCACCAAGAAAACAAAACAAAACAAAATATAAAAAAGGTGCCCAAACCTGGGTCATAAAACATGGTTTTGCTCATATAGAATCATTTTAAAGTAACTACAGCTTAAAAAAGAAAAAACATCTTTTCTGCTGCTCTTGCAAAAGAGCTCCAGATTTTCTGCAAGAGGGAAAGCAGATGACGGGTGGAGCTGTTCTTTTGAGAAAAATGTCATTGGCACAAACAGCTGGCACTTGGTGACGTGTTATTTATATGTGCAGTTGCTCGTGTTTTTTAACAGATAAGAAAGCATTATTGCATTTGCGACTCAGGTGAGGAACATGAGCAGCTCTGCAGCGCCACTGGCTGCTGGGCCACGTTTCTTATCGTATCAGAAACATCTGTCAGTTTGCAAATGAGTTCAATATGAAAGTGCATCAAATATGCAGTTTCAGGATGAGACAGCATTCTGCAAGGAAACCAGAAAAGCAGCCTCTCCCTGCAATTGCTGGGATGGTCTGTCCCAAATTCACCAGTTGGGTGGGTTGGAGAGAGTAAGGACTGGGAGGGGGAAGGGGGAGAGAAAGACAGAGACCTTCGAAGTGTCATGATTATAAATTATCCTTTCTCTAGGAGCCAACTGTGCCTGAGAACAGGCTCGCTCGTGAGGGTCTGGTGGTTCATGCTGCAGAATGGTTATCACATCATAACAGACATGGCTTGAATCCTATCCTCCCATAGAAGATTTTACTCAAGAAAATACTGATGGGCTGAGGTAGGAAGGATGCGTGGAGAGGTGGCCAGCATGGGGCTTACCACCAGAAGTGCACTTGCAGGAGCTCTGCTCACAAAGATGGAAATGAATCCATTTTAAGGGCAACTGAGGATGAGATGGGAGGAGCTTCCACTTCCAGGGAAGGCAAGGTGAGCCTTTAGCTCAAGCTGGAGGGAAAAACAGGGCATGCTCATGCACCCATGTTCATCCCTGCAGTAATGCTGCACATGGCACAAAGTTAGAACCCAACAATTCATAGTATGGACCATGTTTTCCTCTGGTGTTGTTCTCCAGAGAACTGGGCTGGGTCTAGTGCCCCTGTGAGTACAAGGACATTTTTGTACTCTTCTTTAGCAGGAACAAAGCCAACTCAAGGTGGCTTCAAAATCCCTCATGCCTAGAAATGTCTCTGTACCTCTGGAAGCAGACAGCTGGATTGAGATCCCCATCTGTGTCACACTGAGTGACTGCTTCCTGCTTTGTCTTTGGACTTTTATTAAAAAATAGTGACAAAAACAACTGTGTCTTTAGCCCTTTCTGAGAAATCCCTTGAACTTCAGCTGGTACACAGGGAAAAACTATGGACAGACTCCGAATGGGGTTATTGTTCCGTTGGCCTGTGCACAGCCACATGCTGCCTTTTCTGTCCATCAAAGACCCTCTTGGTGACCCTTTATGGCTGCTGTACATCCAGTTGTGGATGAAATGTGAAACATCCTCTTTTTTCCCCCAAGAAGTACTCAAACCAGGCATTCAGATTAGGAAAAAATAGATGAAAATACCGATTTTAACTTTTCTTCCAATCAGAAAACATATATTCTTAAATATACATACATCAGCAGAAACAGCAGGTAAGGGCTCCTACTCTAAAACAAACAGAAACATGCACTTTGAGCCCTCATATGAAATTGCAGTAAAAGCCCAACCCAATAATTATTTTCCTTGATTTTCAGCCAGACGAGGCACAAGACAAATAAGTCATCAAGGACAAATAAAAGGAGGTTCATTCATCGCATTCAGGGCTGGAATCTTTAATGGTCACCAAATGAACTAAGATAACTAAGTAACCATTGTAAATATTAATCTTTAAAGGAAAACAATACTCCCAACAACAGGAAGCCTGATAAGACATTGGATGCGGCCATCAGTGTTATGGAGTCTCTCTAATTTCCTTAGTTTTTTCTTATGCCTGTAGAGGGATCAGGAAGGAGACCATATGGTATCTCTCAAAGGAAGTAAATTAACATTATTAATAGCTAATGTGGGAGAGGTGAAACAGTGATTGTTCGTTCTGCTTGTTATTGTGTTTTGTTGGGGGGGGAAGCTTGCCTGCTAGTAAGCTTAAGCACTCAAGCCAAATTCAAAATCTTGTATTTATAAACAGAGATCTGATAACAGTTGCCTAAGCATCCATGATGCTTTGCCAGCGCACGCACATCGAGCTGACCCGCAGGGCCAGTGTCCTGGGGCTTGACCCAGGAATTGGCTCACACAGAGGAGACCTCAGGCTGGGGTCCCTGTTCCCAAGTAACGCCTCACGAGGACCCTCACATCCTCCTTTGTGTTGGTTTAGTTTGACACAGAAGGACAATGACGAGCAGATCTGCACTTCTGAGGGACGCAGTCCACTGAGGCAGCGGATCAAGGGGCCACAGAGGAGCTGGGGTCTCACTCTCTGTGAGTGCACTCCCTCTGGGACGTCTACTTTGGAGCCCACAGTGTTGGCACAGCTGGTTTCCAAGGGCTGCTCAGCAGGGTGGTATGGAAGTGGCAGAATTATTTTGTGGGAAGCAGTGGCAACAAAGTGCTGTACTAGGAGTGATTAAATTGGTGACTTGGACAAATACGCCAGAGTCCTGGGATGCCTTGCGCTTTCTCTGCACTAAAAGAAGAATTTACCTTTCTTAGGCTTCTCTTTTTATTTTGAAAATACTTGGAGGTATTTATTAACTGTAAGTAATATTGCCACTTCAGTTATACATTGTGGCTACTTGAAAGGGTGAGACTCTGATCTCAAACTCATGTGTTTGTCCCAGAGCACCTGAAAGCATAAAACGCATTTCTCATTTTTTCAAGAGTTCCTATACTTTCTACTTTCTTCCCAATCATGAAAACCTGAGGCAATTTCTAACTGGCCTTGCAGAAGTGGACTTTATGACACCTTGCATGTTGAGACAATCTGCAAAATAAATTTGACTGGTACAACCAAGAGGAGTTGATTACAATTACTCATTGAGCTAGGTAGATTTTAGCAAACTTTGGGTAAATTGTTCAATAAATTCCTCAGAAAGAAAACAGTGGAATTTGGTATAATTACTTCACTGCACCTAATAAAAATTGAGTAGCCTAGTAAGAATACCTCATACTTCAGGGCACATGGTGATTACTTCATAGAGATAAAGGAATTCCCTCTGCCCTTGAAAGCTTATACTTCAACTGCAGGCTGCCAGCTGGATTTTGGTTTCTAGGCCTGAAGAGGACAACTTGAATGTTTTAAGACTATACAGACCTCAGTTGAACTTTGGTGCACATGCTCTGTAAGGAAACCCGTTCCCTACTAGACAACTCTACTTGCAGAGAGAAGTCAGTAAATTCTGATTAAGTTCGTGTCTTACATCTGGTCTAAAATACCTCTTCCTGGGTGATGATGACATATTTTATTTCTTAAGAAACTCATCACATTGACCAATAAGTTCATGAAAGGTTGAAGAGATGTGCATTGTTTCCTGGCTCTATGGAGTCATATGACATGGATAAATTGTTCTCTGTGCTGAAGCTTGGGTGGTTTATAATGTTGTGAAGTTTTCCACACTGCAAATTTTAGGGCCCTTTCATACTTCAAGTTACGTAAACTTGTAATAAAACTGTTGTTCCTTGGCTCTGCAGAATGGGACTTTCTGCTCCATCAGGACAGGGTTGATTTCCAGACAAGAAAGGGAGGATGTTTTCATGATGGTTTAGGAGAGTACATTTGCATAATATCCACATAAGTATGAGAAGAGAGATGTTTTGTCAGGACAGTTCTACAATCAAGAAAAAGAAACTAACTTTCTCAACTCAACTAACTTAAAAGAAATTAAATGTGTCAAGCCAAACTCTCTAGTGATTGAAGTATCCTTTAAGATAACAAATCTGCCTATCTTCATAATCTTAATTATCAATATGATGATATCACCCTGATGATTACAACTCATTAGACTGTGGTCACACATTTGCTTTTTGTTGCCTGTCTCCCACCTTCCATCCATGTTGGGCACCAAGAGTGGTTATCTGGTGGTGGCAGACAAAAACAATTCTACTCTAAACCCACCACAAACTCAGAAAGCAAAGCAAGTAACAGTGCACTTCCAGGGAATTATAACACCAAGTCCAAAGGTTTGCAGATCTCAAGAGGCCCTGTCTTACCCCAATATCAGCAGGGTCTTGAAGTTCACGTGTCTGTGGCAGCTGGAGAGCATGAGCAGCACTGGGCCATGCAAAGGTCACAGGCATACAGTTAACCCCTACACAAAGCTATTGCCCACTTGCAACCCATTCTCTATCTTTATAATGTAATTAATCACACTTTGTGAGAGCTTCAGGAAGGAGGGTGTTGTCTGGGGTGGCTGCAATTACTCAGTTGCAACTTGGACTCTCCACCCAGGCAAGGGATAATTGGAGAAATCTAGCACTGCCTCCCTCCCCACCCATGCCACCTGGACCTTGGGCCAGGGCACAGAACCCATCCCTCTTCCCCCTTGGCAAATGAGAGCAAAGGGCAGACTCGGCTCCTGCCCTGTTCTTGACCGGAGCAGCAGCACCTGGAGCAAGACCTCAGGTGAGGGTAACGGGTTATTTGTGGTAAAGCTCAGCAACTTGATTACTAATCTCTGGAAAGAAGGGGGAAGCAGAGGAAGGATTTTAACCCTGCAGTGCCTCTCAGTCAGCTGGCACAGGCACACAGTGCCTCCCAGGGCCACCCCAGGGAAGTGTGCCTCCAGGGCACTCCGCTCCCCAAGCCAGGGCATGTCTCTGACTGCCACAGGACAATTTATAGGACAAATATTGAGGATAATTAAGGATAATCTCTACTTTAGATGTCTTACAAAGAAGGTCAGGTACTCTCTTTCCTTGTCAGATGTGATGAAGTCAGGCAGCTCCCACTAAGAGGAGCTATTTGTTTCTCAGAACAAGTAATAATAAAACCCCCTGCCTAGATCCTAAAGGTTTCCTAGATTTAATCTTCTCAAAATTTAGACATGATCATTACAGTGAATTCTGTCTCTAAAGAGCCATGACATTACCAGCATCAATCTCCTTCTGTTATATGCTTTCTTTACTGTTCTCATGCTAGCAAATACAGAGGGGTGCTATAATACGTCCCGAGCTCAGACACCAACATCCTTTCAAGCAACTTGGCAGGTCAGGGTAGATTAGACAGTCACATGAAAGCAAAGGAAGAATCTGCCCCGGCAACTTCTGCTATTTTTTCTGTGTTTAATCTGATGATTTCATAATATTTGGTCATAAGATGTTGTTTTGGATATTCAGTCATTATCGTGACAAGTTTCTTCCTAAATAGCCTTTGGGTAACAGACATTTGCATTGCTGGTGCAGTGGCAAAGCTGGGACTAACCAATTCCTGCTCTTGAAAGATCCCACTATTCCCCAGCTGACAGGATTTGAGAGGGCATGTGTTGCATGATCTCTTCTGCTTATAGATGTGACAACTGAAACCAGAGGAGGTCTGAGAAAAAGGCATGTTCCAGTCTCTGTTTCACAATCCTTGGGTACATAACAGCCAAGTTACCAAGAAATCAGAGCAACAGCTGTTGCCCACCCGTGTGAAGGAGGGATATTCCTTGGAAATATCGGTCTTATGCCACAATGGGCAGGATGCTGAAGGCAAAGGACCAGCAGCCAGAGAAGGCCAATGGGCCTTTCTTTGGTCAAGCCAAGACTGTGCTCATGCAAGAGGAAAGTTCAGTGATTTCTTCGGAAAGGCTGATTCAAAACATTGGAAAAACCTGTGGCAACACAGCCACAGAGAGATCACTGTTACAACCGAGCCATTTGTAGTACTCCTGACCCAGCAATCCCCCCTTTCATGCTTTCGTGTGTCCAGCTCTTTATTTGCATCAGGGCATGCTGCTGCAACACTTGAGCAGCTTCAGCTTCAGCAACATTTTTAACATAGGAGCATATAACTATATTTTAATTGAGCTGATGGGATTGAGAGCAGCATTTGATGCTCAAGACTGCATATGGCAATTGAGCTTTTACAAATTACCATGCCCACATAATTATGAAAATAACTGAAAGAGGCCTTGTTGTCCAGGTAACTTAGCAGTTCTACATACTTCACCATGTTAAACAAATGCATGTTATTTTATTTTATGTCTGTTCTTCTCAGTGCTTTCATGATCTTTTGCAAGTTCAAAGATAAACAAGAGTGCCCTGAAGTGACCCATCTACAGTAGATCAAAGAATAGGCAAGGGGAAAACCCTTGCAGTGTTAGGCCAGTCAAATTGTCCATGGCTGCAAGAAACCTCTCCCTAAAGCAGGTTCATCCCCACTTACCCTCTTCACATGTCACTTCACACTTCAGGCAGACTCACCTTAGATCCCTTATTGTATGCTTTCATGAAGTCTCAGACAGCTTTGTAAATCCATGTACCAATACAAGCACCAAGGCCTGGCTACTGCCAGGGGAACAGATCAAGAGATGACTGGTCCAGCCTGGCTCCTGCCACCTTCCCTGCCTGCCTTACCTGGCTTCTGTCTGGCACAGACACAATGGGCAGAAAAGGCATCCGGCTCCAAACTCCTACGCCTGGGCAAAGAGAGGAGGGAAGGAGCCTGGATCTCTGCCTCAGTCACCTCTAGTGCAGTCAGGCTTAGGGATGGATGAGGCCTAGAGCCCACACAGGCAACATAAACTGAGAGGGTGAGGGATGGGCTCACCATCACACTGGATATGACAGCAAGGCCGCATCTTAGAAAGTGGAGAGAGCAGTGTCACTGTTTGTGATGACACAAACTGTCTCTACTTTCTGTGCTTACTCTTTTTGTATATATAGATATACAAACTCACACACAAGCCAGGCAAGCCAGGCAGGATTCCTCAGTTCTAGCTCAGTTCACCTTGTCACCCACGACCAAGTCTTGTGAAAAGGCAGGTGGTAAATTCACAAGGATGCTCCCAGCAATGAACATCATCTGACAAGTAAAGCCCAAAGAACAAAGCTGGCTTGCTGCACGCTAGTCTCCAGGTTTGGGGCCTTTGTTTTGGAAGAGCTCCCTGGAACTGGAGATGGTCCATAATTCCAGCCATGAGTTCCAATCAGAGCCTCACCAGCATCCCATCTAAAGCTTCATCTCATATTTTGCTGGCTCCCAACAGAGTGTAATGACAGGGCAAGCTGCTAGCATTATTTTAAACTGTAGGACACTGTTCTGATATACACTCCAGATTTTTAATTCAACTTGATGAGCACTGAGTCTTCATACCTACTGTGACTCATGGAATAGATGCTTGTGTT
This sequence comes from Chaetops frenatus, assembly GCA_013400775.1. Lineage (NCBI taxonomy): Eukaryota > Metazoa > Chordata > Aves > Passeriformes > Picathartidae > Chaetops > Chaetops frenatus. The sequence goes on from VZTR01014602.1 coordinate 647,148, forward strand.
CAAAACAGGCTGCCGTACCAGACTCACCTCCATTCTGTATTTCCCATGTACCAACGACATGACCACAACTTAAATCTGCAAGCAAAAAGGAGGAGAAAGTCAATCTCCATCACCCTCTCAGGAACCCAATTCAGCTGTTTGCAAGGAATTTTGTACTCAGGCAATAAAAGGCACTTGTGGTTAATACTATTGTTTGGCCAGTAAAAGGTATAGATCCCCCCAGTATATATCCAGACCCTTCAAATCCTAAACCTTAGAAGAGATACTTATAAAAATATAGATACCATCATATTACTTTAGAAATTGGAAAACACAGGCTTGACAAAAGCATCAGATAAATCATCCAGAATCCCACCTACAGCTCTCCATTTTCTAATGTCCAACTGTCTGCATATTTGTTAGTCTAGTTCTGCTGGAAACTTATGCTGTGACAAGAATCTAAACACTTTTTATCACTTATGACTTACAGACTATGAGATCACATTTGTCAGATATAAAACTACAAGTAATGCATACAAATTTAAAGTTTTCTTGAAGCAGAATGGAAACATTTTAGTCTGAAATGGTAAGGATGGCATGGGCTTGCTGTAAGAAAGTACATTTTATTCAAGGTAAAGACACATGCAACTTGACAATGGATCTTTTGACTGTTGATCCTCACCCTATACCCAGGATGAACATTTATTTTTATTGTGCCTCTTCCTTACAGGGCACTGGAGATTGCTAATAACTGAATTCCAGTCACAAAGCACACTTCTACAGAGAAGTCCAATAGCTACGCTACTCACTGCACTGTCTGAAGTCCTTGGAAAACACCAATCTATAATTAACTTAAAATACCAGCCAAGAAGAATAGTTCAATCTGTAATACACTCATGTAGTTACAATAATGATACCTTCCCAGAGTGACAGGGACAGTGCAGGATGTACAGTAGCCTAGAAATGGGTTGGGTGCAATACATCTGTAGGCCAGAAATGTGTTTTTACCACAGATGTTCTTACCACAGGTGTTCTTACCACAGGTGCCTTAAGCACAAAGCTGCATCAGGCTTGGTGCTCTTTGAAGACTCTCTCAGCACCATCACATTTGAAATTTTGGTTTGGAGTTGTGCTTATTCATCCATAATGACAAAGTCAGACTGATCTCTGTTATTCTATCCTGAGCCCAGCTTAACTTCATTAACTATCAGAACAAGGTCATGCTCTGTTAAGTTTGTACTGTCACATCCCATGGTAACTTTGAATCATCCTCACTGTCAATGCACTGACATTTATGGTCTTCTACTATCATCCCTTTGTTTGTGTTCAAAGTTCATTCACTGCCTTCTTCCATTAGGGCTCTGTAACACATTCTCTGCCCTAATACCTCTTATTACCTTTTTCTTACTTGACCCATCAAAAGTTTCTGTCACCAAAGAGGTAGTTTCCATGGAAACTCTGAAGAACGGGCTAAGTTAACGAGGCATAAAATGAAGACTGTGTCCTCAAGCTCACCCATTTTGAAAATCTAGGTCAGCAATGTTTGCTTAAAACATTCCACCCTTCTAAAACCATGTTCACTTGACTGTTAAGGATGGAATAAAAAGAGAAGCTCTAGTGTATCCCAAACTTAGCATGTTTAATATAATACTGGATGTTCATGTGAATAAACTATTTTTACAGTTTGTCCCAGCCTGTATTCCCTTTCAGTTTCCTTGGATAACCCACAGACATTTAATTTTATCATCTAGTTACTTATCTTCACCAAACATTTACTCTGGCCATCATAATCTGACTTTCAGGTAGTGTTCAAGCAACCTGCAATGATCTCACTGAGGGCAGGAGGTATTGGCTCTATCATCCCTTTTAATCTCATTTAGAGGATCTACAGGAATGAGAGAACAGTCTACATGAAAGCCCAACTCAGTCTTAGCCTGCACAACACCCAGGCAGAAGCCCAGTAATGAACCCAATGCGGAAATTCTGAATTAGAGTTTCTGTACAGTTGATGTTGTCTGATCTCAGCCTCCATCTCCAAGTACCAAATGCTGATCTGTTGAAATGTGATGGACTGTGCTCCAGTAAATGATTTATTGCATTCAAGGGGTTTCCTTAGTGAGAATCACAGTTTCTCTCAGGAGAAGAAACAGCCATACCAAGTGTTAGTGGTAAAATATCCTGTCAAGTACATAAGGTTATGGAAGACTTTCTCAACAAAGCTGCTGTGGAGCGAAATAATGCTGGTGATTTGCTCATTATTTCCTCTACTAATTGAAAGCAGATGTAATCAGCTGCAGTCAAATACCTTTTGAGATGCAACTATATAGCCAAAGATACCCAAGTTTTTGAGCATGTCTCAATCTGATCTCCACTATTTCTTTCTAATTTATACTGCCTGAGGGCTTTCAGTGCTTTGGGTAGCTGAGTGATGACCCGCTCCCATTAAAAGGTAAGCTCCTGTGGAACACAGAGCTTTTTTTCCTGGTTTTTTTTTTCTGTTCACAGTGGATGGTGATGAGATTTCAGCTGTTGATGACAAGCAAGAAACAAAGGTTAAGAAAATACCTATAACCTCATGACTTTCTGACAAAACAAGGTGCACATGATGACAGCTTACAAAAAAAATCTGCTATCCCAGTAAAAACCTAATGCAATCCACCCTACGTTCTGTGTGTTATCAAATATCAAATCTGAAGTAAATCAGGCCTTTTTCTGGCCAATTCCCTTTTCTCTGCCTAAACCCCTATGTAATGTGTTGATTTAGAAATTATGAACAGCCAGGACAGTTTGAACAACTTATTTGCAGCAGAACAGCAGTCCCCAAAAAACACTTCAGTGTAATCCAATTACACTAATTAAAATAATTATTTCCACTTAGTTTGCTACTGAACTGCTTGCTTGGCACAACTAGAATCAGTGCCTACAAAGGTCAGGTGCAGCCCCTCCAAACTCTAGGGAGGACATAAAAAAGTAGTGTAGTGGGATGCAGGTCTCTAGATGCTGTTTGTGGTTTGGTTGTGCTCAAGTGTGTCAGTTAACAACAGGCAGGTGGAGAGCCTCCAACTTCTTTCATCTTGTCTACACACATCATGCTTTCCCCACTCCTCTGTTGTGCTGCAAACTGAGCTTCCAGCCTGGAAAGTTTTCTCCAATGGTAAGTTTTGAAAGAAGATGTGCTAAAAATTTTAAATGTTTCTGCAAATGGGTACTTCGTGGCACTGGTTCTAGAATGAGAATCATAAGGTAGACAGATTGCCCTCCAAATTTGCTACTGAAGCATGTGCTACTTTTGCCTACATCTTTTGCAGGATTTCTGGAGGAAAAAGCAATCCATTTTAGAAAGAAACAAATAGAGACATAACTGTCAAACTTATTTTCTGTTTTTTTCAGTGAGCCTAAAGGAAAGTTTCCTCCAACTCACTCTATGTTGTCAGTATAGCTTTGTCTCCAGCACTTTACAATTTTCCAGCATGCTTGTCTGCTGCCAAATCCTTCCCTTGACACAACCACAGAATAAAAAAATCCTTTGCTTCCCTCATTTGAACATCCAACAAGCCACAATGGCTTTCTTAACTACTGCCTTCTATGAAGGAGCACAGAAAGTAGTCCTCAATCACGCCCAGTGAACAACCGTATGGAAGAGCCTGATTTCATTTTTTCCTCATATCAGCACAGCAGACCTCTGATGTTACCTTGGATAATGCCTCTGGCTACTTCAGCAAGCCCCTAGATCTTTCAGAGTGCCACCATTCCTCTCCCCCACACAAGAAAGCTATCCATTCTTCCCCTCTGCTAACCCAGGACCAGGAGATTGCTGCCTCACCATCTGCATTTGGCCAGAACAGTTGCAAAAAACCCACAAAGATTTGGAGCTCCCAAACCAACAGTAACTTTGGTATAGCAGATGCTGCTGTAAAGGAACTTGGTGGCTACAAAAACTGGGACACTGGTGTTTTTCTCATATGACCTCATGTTGTCACTCACTGTCTGATCTGTATCAAAAGGACAAGGCCATGATGTGCATATTGTCAGTGTTTCCCTGTGCCTTGGACTTCTGTATTCTGTGGACATCTCACCTTTTTGCTGCAGTTGTGAGATAACATTTACTGTACTCATGAGGAGGCATATGGAGTTATCTGTCAGCGTGTCTTCATTCACAACATATTTGCACAAACTTCCAGGTGAAAAATAGGTGAACTTGGATTAGTCTTTATTTTAATTCTGGGCTGAAATTAAAGAAGTTGCAAGCAAAACAAAGTAATACAGTCATCTGTCAGCTTCCAGATTATGACAATGACGGGGAGAAAAAAATTATCCTATTCAGTAGATCGATAGATCTATTGATCTATCTGAGGAGAACATAAATAATGGAATATATGCCAAGCATATGTGGATAGAAGGGACAGAGTAATCCATCTCCAAATGGCACATGCTGATTTGTTGAACATATAAAATATGCCCTTGCAATCTATTGACTGTCACGGAGTTGGATCAAAGCACTGATCTCCTAGCACTGGCACTGGTCTGGCCAGGGCCTAAAATACCTAAATATATGACAAATCCCAGCTAAGAATCTTTTAAATTCCATTGCTTCTGTCATTTTCACTCAGAGGGTTTTTAGTGCATTAATTTATGTTTCTCCAGACCCTCTGAGTTACCTTTAATCAAGACTTATGCATTGATGACAAACTGCATTCTGTCATTCAGATGTCCTATTTTTATCCCAGGAATGCAGCTAGACTAGGGTTTGCCTTATCCCAGGAAGATTGTGAGATGTTAATCCATTCTCATGTTACATCTTGGCTGGGCTCCTCACACTCTTTGCTGACAGCTTTAACAAGCAGGGCCATGAATTTATTGCAGCTTCATTCGAATTTATCTGCAAAAGATGCCACCTGAGACTAAAAATTCATGTATTGCTTTGCCTGACTTTAGAACCCATCAACACTCTCCCTGGGAAAGTGGTGTATTGATATTAACAATTCCTCTGTTCATGCTTATTGCCATTCACCGATCCTCTGCAATGGCAAACATCGCTCCAGGCTCATCCGTTCCCTTTGCTCCTGGTGGACAGATTTAGTGATCTGAGTGAGGGCAGAGAGCATACTAATTAAATTCAGATATTGAATCTAAATCAGGAGGTGCTGCAAATGCCAGAGAAGGCAGGGAAAATACGGTTCAAAAGGAATTCATAGCCCCTGGGACTAAATGGAAAAATCTGTCAGAATGCAAACAGAAATGTTTGGGAAAAGAGAAATAACATGAAAGATACTTTCACAACAGAATCACTGCAAAATTTTGATGTTAAATGAATTGTAGAAAGTAAATCAGATCAAAGCTTGAAGTAAAATATGGTGTTAATGAAAACAACACATGATTAGGGAAGTTTCCTTCATCAAAGGCAGAACACATTTCTGTACTCAATGTACTCCCAGGTTGCTACAGTCCACAACTGCATCCATAGAAGCCAAAGAGCAAAACCAAAAGTGATTTATAAGGATAGATATTGAGGTCTAAATGTGGGTGACACAGCCACACCCCATGGATGGGGAGGAGTAAAAAGATTGGCAAGAGCCTGCTAGCAAAACTGCCTTAGAAAGGAGGAATTTGCAAAAGCTCAGAGGGCTCAGCTAGGAAAAAAAATTGAGTCAAGCTTTGAAATAAAGGAAGGTCCAGGGTTACTGTCCAGAAATGGTGAAGTTGAGAGATCTGTTCACCTAAAATACATTCTCCAGGGAAGTAAGTATGATGGCCGATGTAAATCAGGAATGGGATGAAGGGCATTATTGTATTTTTTGTGTGCATAAAATAGTTACATTTTTAAGCACCACAGGATAAATCCTCACATGGACTAGACAACTGCAGCTTCACCAGTCTGTCAGTTTACACCAGCCAAGGTCTGGCATACCTATCATAATTCACATGCTGGGTTGCAAACTGTAATTAACCCTGCCCCCACCCAGCAGAGTTCCTTTGCCCTTTATATCTGTTAGTCAATACATTCTTTAGGAAAATAGGGCTGAAAGGACCTTTTGGATTGTCCAGTTCTGTCTTTTGCTGTTACAGAGAGCCATAACCACTCCAGCTGACAAACCATAAAATGACTGTGGTGGCTTGCTCCCACTGCTCTTCATAAAAAAAGCCCTCTGTATAACTTGTCAGCGAACCTAACATCTAAAATAACCAAATCCATTTTAAAACCTCCCTCTTTCTTTGTTAACAATGTTCTTCTCTTACTCTCCACAGTGAGAGAGGGATAAATGCCCCTTCTAATTACAGGTGATAAATTAGAGGAATGGTGACTTCTGCTAAAGATGTTACTGTATGGCTTCTTTGGGATAATTGTCATAGGTGATGCTTTGAAATGGGCCATACTCATATGGCCCCAGAAGGGCCAGGATTGCCAGGACCAGTCATAACAATATTTCGTTTATGTTTTTTGGAAAGTCAACTGTATTGAGTGGCTGGAGACACCAAACTGAAACCCTGATCTAGATGAAGTCAGCATCAGTTCTGCAACTGGTGAGGATTCTTTTGCATCTGCACACCTCAGACATCTGACACCTTGTGACATCTGTCATTGCACCTCTGCACCAAAATTCCTTCCCCATCCTAAGTTCACATCAGCAAAGAGCTCTTGTCCCTCCCCATTCCAGCCTTCCCACATGCTTTCAGAAGGCAAAATTGAGTGACCTCTCACCAGGCCAGAGCACCATCCTCTGCATTCAGTGGTGCCTAACTTGCCCTAGGTCATCACCAATAGGTTTTTCACAGGGTTAATGATTTTAGGAAGCTCTGAAAAGCATTAGCACAGAAAGCAATGTAGAACTGAGGTCATGTCAGAGGGAGGTGGAAGCCTCACGAGACTGGCCTGACCACAGTTGTCCCAGAAAAAGGGCATTCACCCCATCCCAGACAAGGGGGGAAGAAAAGAAAAGAATAAAATCAGGCCCTGGCCTAAAAAAGGTAGTAGAAATTTAATTAGAAGAAATGTTGTACTTTACATGCAAAGAATTTCACAGACCAGTAATAACATTTATATACCAGAACAGAAGTTGACTGGGGAGCAAATTCACTCTGATGCTGCACTCTACAGTGAGTGAGTAAATACAAAGGCCTATTGAAATCCATTTTCTCTGGCAGGTATCTTCAGTGACCCAGTTTCAATGAGAGTATCAAAACAAAGATGCTGGAAATCAAACAGATTGATGGGCAGTGATAGTAACAGATCATTTGATACACGTGGAAAAGCAACCAAGCTTTCAAACAAATCCTTCAACTCCGAGGCAGAAGTTTCTAACTTAACACCAAGCAGAGGCTAGAGAGGCCTGACCTTATATTTATGCTTAGAAATCCACCTTTGTGAAAGTTCTGTGTTTGTTTTCTTTTGTAGGGCAACTTTCTGCTCAAGTCCTAAGCAGCATCACACACTTTCTTCTGCACAGGTTCCCCCTTTTCCCTGCCTTCTGAAAGAGCAAATAATAATGAAGAATAGAGTTCAGGCTTTGTTGTTCTTGTCCAAGAGCTGCAGATGGGGGAAGGCAAACAGAAGAAGGTTTCTGTGTTACAAGATGTAGATTAGAGGGGAAACCCAGCATCCTTTATCAGGTCACACAACCTAAAGAGGAAGGAACTGGCTCTGGATGCTTCACATGCTGCATGTCCATGCATACCTTGCAAACATTAACTAATCCTCATGAAACCCCTGAGACAAGTTAATAAAAACCACTTATATGTAGGCAAACAAACAGCAAGAGTGTCCAGAACCTGCCTGGGTGCTTTGTCAGCGACTCAGGAACTGGAGTAGGTCAGTCAAACATCTTCCAACTTCCTCTAGTCCATTGGCTTCAGTGTCATCAGAAAACATGACCAATATAATGTTAAAGGTCCAAGCATGGCCTAACCCTCTCAGACAAGATGGGACATAACATTTCATGGAAATCTGTGCTGGGATTATGGGATGAGAGCAGTTATAAAGAAGAAACTAAGAGAGAAAGGCTGGCCATTTCAGCTCAGCTTTGGAAATGCTGGGTTTCTTCCAGGTGTGACTCAGTAAAATTTGTGTACGTGGCATTTACATCCACACAGACATCAAAGAAATTCTTCATTTAGAGAATTCTCACTGCTAAGACTGACAAGCTAAAAGGCATTTCCCCATGAAAGGCATACCCTCCTTGTGTGTTTAATCCAGGAATTTAATGCAGAACTTCAATAACTAAATCTACACCCTTATGTTCTGTCTCCTCACTTTATTTAATTTCCCTGACTACTAAGGAATGAATTCCATTCCTTATTTAAGCTGGTGAGCACAGAGAAATAGCCTTTTCTTCCTTTTTGATAGAAAACGTTTTCATTGGCAACAAGAACCTGGCCAGTTTTATCCAACTTTCCTCTCTTAACTATGAGACAGAGAGAAAACAGCAAGAGAAGACATTTGGTCTCTAATCCTACAAAATCCAGTGGCTTGGAGTGGAGTGGGGCAGTTGTGACACAGTTTAGCGCAGTAGAACTAAGGGAGTCCTCATCCATCTAGATGAAATTAAAAAAATTGGTCTACACTTGACAGCTGACAATTCAAATACTTTAAAAGAAGTTAGCTTAGCAAGAGAAATGATTGCTCAAAGGAAGCAAGGCACATGTAGCAATTTGATATGGGGATGGAATCCAGGATTCCCAGGGTCTGTTCCCAGCCTTGCCACTGGCCTCCTGTGAAACTAGGAGGCAATCCCTCAAGAGCTTTTCCTTCAGTTTATTCTTCTTTATAGGATGTTATAGGGCTTAAATGCAGGACTTCACAGAGGATACGTTCCTACAGTTCATTATATGGGCTGCAATGCACCAGCTTGTGCTTTGACACCATGGGCTGAATAGTGCCTGAATTTCTCCATGCCTTGGTTTTCCACCGACATAAAGAGAATATTCACGTGCTTTGAGGTCTTGGACGGAAAAGAAATGCAAACACAGAAGTCCTACTCTCCTATTGAGAGGAAAAGACAGTTAAGTTCTGCCCTTTTGCTTCCCTACTCTATTGGGATTGGCATGAAAACATAAAGATGACAGGCTGGGCCCCATTCTATTAAGATTTAAATTTAGCAAGGAACTGGAAAATTACTGGGAGTCTTATGTCTAACCTCTGCCTCAGAAGCAAATATGCATAATTCTTGTTCCATAGCTAAATTTGAGTGAATTACCAAATGTTGGACCAATAAAAGAACTGTCCAACACAAACGTTATCTGCCTGAGATGCACATATCTGCTTACAATATCCTTTGTTAGTTAAACAAAACAGAATCATTGTTGCTAAGAAGTTAATATTGTTTAAGATTCACTGGCTTACACACAGAACACTTTCCTGAGTTCCCCCAAGAACATTCCTTTTCTGTTCTCTTCATTTCTTTACCCAGTTTTTTTGCTTTTGTACTGACTTGGCTGAGGCTGATGTTTTCTTTAGGTGAACTTGCTCATAAGGTGATATGAACTTTGAGGCAGGGAAACATTTCAGCTGATACAGTGAAGGGTAAATAGCTGTTCAGATCAGAGCAAACAATTCATCTGAAGAGCAAAATATAACTGAAGTAATTCCCCAAGCATTGAATAGGAACCTACTTGTTCTACCTCCTACCAGCTCACTCTTTTCTTGCTTGCAGCCTTTTAACCTGTGTTGCCAGTGCCTGAAAATCCTTTGTCCAAAAACTGAGTAATGGCAAAATAAAACCAACCACAGTATTCCAATGCCTCTGTGAATGAATAAACACCCTTCAATGCTTTCTGTGATGTATTTTTTAATTTGATCATCTTTTCTGGTGCTGGGACAGTACATGCCACAAACATCCACATGGAAATGAAAATAAAAAGAAACACTTGATTACCAGAGCAGTATCAGTCAAGATGCCAGATGTAAAACACATACCCAGCAGAAGGACATCACTCCATGACAGCTGCTAATGTCCCTCTGATGACAGCAAAGCTACACTTGGTGTTGATCTGCTAAAACCATCCCATCCTCTCCCTACATTTTCCAGGTCCTGAAGCATTCTAAGGGTTACCATTAGAAACACACTTCTGTCTGGGTAATTTCACCTTGTAGGTGTCTGCCAACAGAACTGTGCCCAGCCAAGAGGTGACCACACCACAGCTCTGATTGCTGCTGTGGGCACCAGCTGTCCAGAGCTGCCTGGTTTGTGAGCTCTGGGAGCCCTCCAGGGTCCTTGGTCCCACAGAAACCCTGTGCAGGGTAAATGAGGGCACAGCAAACTCCCTGCCACTGTAACCAGACATCCTGAGCATCTCCCCTTGAGGCTGCAGCCTGCAGCGTGGGCAGGCACAGATATGCTGGGGGGATGTAGGCGAGACATACTTATAAAACCCAAGAGGAGATGTTCTGTTCTTACAGAAAAAAGCACTGATAAGAGCCACTTTTTACAGCATGTGCTTTCCCATCAGAGGTTACCATCTCAAATACTTGACTTTCACTGGCTACCAATTTTTTCTAGCCTAGGGACTGATGAAAAACATTTTTGAGAGTCTGAAAAATGAAGCCTTTCATTTTATACACTAAACAGGGAGAGAATTTGAGGCAGCAGTGGAAGCTGCCTGATCAAAGATCAGTCTGAGGGTCTGTGTCAGACCTTTAATAGATTTTATTCCACAGGTTGGCAGTGAGCAATCCCTTAAGCCATGAGTAGTGCTCATAACTAGACCAAAAGCAAACTCCTCTCCAACAAGCACAAGGGGCATGAATCCAATTAAAATTCATGGCCCATGCAAAATTCACTCTGAATTTCTCCTGGCACCAAGTAGGCCTCATTATGAGGATAATGTTCAGATCTCAATGTGTATCACAGCCAAGTGGGGACAGGTGAAATGAGCTGTCTCTGCACTGAATGTGTTTGACACCACTTGCTAACTCTTCAAGGCAGGGAGGTACAAGATATGCCCCAGCATCACAGAAATGACTGGCAGAACTAAAATATGATCGTGAAATATGTTGACTGAGTTTGTCTTGCAAAGAAACTTTAAAGTCTGGCTGTAAGGGGCTCCTGAAATAGCATTTCCCAAAAGGTTTACAAAAAACCACAATGAAGTAGTCAGTGAAGATGCATCGTTCCCCCATCCTGGGCAGAATTAGAATATTTCATCACATGTCATCAACCACTAAAGGAAGAAAGCACATGGTGACTCATTATGGGTGAGGTGGTAGGGATCTGTGGCTTCAGAACATGAGGAATTACTCTGCTTCACAGTTCTGTCCAGTGGGAAATCACACATAGCTGTGACTTAGAGCACAAACCATTTGTAACACTCCCACATTACCCTGAATTTTTTTTTTTAAGTGTATCTCACAGAATCTCAGTTCAAATGTGAATTTAAGAGCTAGATGGAAGAACATGTTCCTTTTCATATCAAGGAAGATCACTCAATAAAATCAGATTAAATGAAACATTAAGTGACGCCAAGATCAAAGAGTTTCTCATCTCAGAAATGCCTCCCTACTCAATGGTTAGATACAATTGTAGCAGAATAAAACTAAAGAGATTCAAAGCATCCATAAAAGAAAATGAAAGAAAGAAAAAAAAAAAAGAAAAAAGAATAGTGCCCTAGATCTAAATTGCAAGATATTCTCTTCTGCCTTCAAAACATTGTATAATCTGCTTTCTGGATCAATTGGGGTATCCTTTTGACACTGCAGAGCACAAGCACACTCTGGAACCAGAAACAGAGATAAACCTCCCGGGAACTAAAGACTGTAACAAACGTCCCACTTGCTGATCCAAAACATAACTCTTTCAGCAGATTGCACAGCCCTAAGTACAGAGGATTACACAAATACACATTATATGCACATACCTCAACTCTAACATGGCCCACACAGCCCATCCCCACAAGGAGCACAAAGGAAGAGCAGGTGACATGTGACAAACAGCACTCATCACATCACTGGTGCTGGGATAGGGGGAATGGCCAAGCAGGAAAGGAGGCTTCTCAGTCCCAGTACTTCCCTGAACCCATCACAAACCCAGGAGTCTTCCTACACAAATCCCTCTCTCCCACTCTCTTCTGAGAACCTCCTCAGGTGCACCTGCCATGGACCCTTCCATGCACTATTCCAGCTCCACAACAGCTCCTATAACTTTCCCTTTTCGTCCAGCTCAGTTACATAAACTACTACCTACCTGCTATTTTAGATTATACATAGCAACATGATGATGAAAACAGAAACAGCAAGTTTGGGTTAATTTCCCTCCCTCCCCTCTTTGTTTGGTTTTCTGGAACTACTTCATCCCAAACATTTGTAAATAGTGCTTGGAGTTACATTCCAAGTTTCGGCAGTAAACATTAAACTATCTAATATATATATAGAAGGATGCCTGTTCTTCCAGTGTATCCAAGCAACCTTGCAATACAAAGTTAAAGCACAGCTATTTTTTCAAAAAGTGTTTTCACAGCTATTTCCTCTTCCCTCCCCCCCCTTGACTTTTTCCACTAGGCACTACTTGTATTTATCATCTAGAGATCCTGTTCCCTTTTTCCTTTTTAAAAGCTTTAAAACAGCTTGTTTTAAGAGCAGCAAAGCATGGACATTTAGCTTATGATAACGCTTGATTTAGTTTGTGACAAATGTAAGACAAATAGCAAAAATTTGACAAGAACACCTGAATCAAACTCCTTTGCCGCATGCAGTGGTAACTCCGGAAAGAAGAAAATTTCCAAATACTAAGGAAACTAGAATGCTGTAAGGAAGAAAACCCCATTTACAAAAACCCTAAAGCAAGCTGAAAATGTGGTTTACTACATCCTACCTAAAATTAGTTGAAGCTTTCAGAATAAAACAAGTTTCCTCAGAGAGCAAAGGTCAGGCTGAACTAAAATTTTTCTGAAGGAAGAATATCAATTTTTCTTATATTTTTCAATTGAGAGCTCTTTGGAGTAAAAAGCCAGCATCTCAATAGGAAGTGTTTTTCATTTCAAAATGTCAATTCAAATGAAAAGTGTTACTTTGACACATTGGACACCTTTATTTTGGTAGGCAACGTTGACATTTTATGTTGTTTTTTTATTTGAAAACCTCTTCAGAATATTTTTCTACTATATGTCTCGAAATTTCAAGTTTTGCTTCCTATTCTGATGAGAAACAATTTTTCCTGCTTATTAAAGTTTTCTTCTGGGCTAAAAAAGTCTGCTGAACATTCTCTGCTTTCAGTGCCATTCTTTTCTCATGAAGTACTACAGTACATAGTTGGCATTATTTTATCAGAATAACAGTCAATTAACCACTGCACATTTTGAAAAAAAGAATGGGAAATATTTATTGTTTTCAGCCTTTAGGGTGAATGGAGAGGCAGAATAAAGAAAATCCTCTGAAAATGCAAGCATATATTTTGGCAATAGCATTTTCATGCCATCTTTTGCACAGCTACCTCAGTGTTTTCCAGCTATCTTTATATGCCCTGCAAACTAAACAGTGGGTGACAGTAAAGTTATGAAATCAACTTCCTTTAGAGAAGCAAACCCCACTTCCTAAATGATAGTTTTTGTCTTTACAGGATCTGCAGATATGGGGTCACGTAGATGATCAAGGAAAATGACACAAGGGAGAGCTGGAAATTAATGAAGTACATTTCTGAAGTACAGAGTGGTTTGCACATCTCGGGCATTGAGAATAACTTCCATTGCCTTTTCCAGGCTACTTCAGCTTCCAGCAAAGCACCTTTTCCAAAGTGTTTTTTTCCTCAATTTACCAAAAAGGAAGCAATGGGCACGAGGGCAGATGCTGATTTAGTAAGCACAGACTCCTATTGGGCAAGTGGCTTTTCCTGAAGTTGTTTATGCTGAGAGATGACTTTGAGAAGCTGAGGTCAGCAAGGGAATATAGTTTATTACTTGGCCTCAGAGTTGCTGTGTAATTTGTCTTCCAAGTCCTGGTGTCCAGAGAAAACTTCAGTCACAGTTTTCCCTCACCTCAGTGCTAAATCTTGTTTTGTTTTTCTTGAATAGGTAAAGGTCCTGGGTCTTTACTGATCCCATACAGCTGTTTCTAAGAACAAAGGCAGAAGGTAAGGCCCACCACAAATTTCTTGTCATTTCAAAGAATTCCTTAGTTCCAACAGCTTCTCTAAAGAATATGCTGGATTCTGCTAAAATTGATGGGACTGGTGAAACAAAACTTTTGGTTAGGGATTTTCACTTGCCTGTGGCACCTCATAAAACTTAATCCCTAGGTCTTTGGTGCTACATTATAACTATCTCTCCCAATGGTAATACAAGGAGGACATCAATAATTTCTGAAGTTCAGTTGTAAAGTACTTGAACAAATAAAGTACCTGGCAAATAAAACAGCTAATAAAGATCAAGAAAGATGCTGTTAAAACACATCAGTTTTTCAGGCCCTGATTACAGCAGTGATAAAATGCTAAAAAAAAAAGCAGTAAGAACACCCATAATTGTGTAGATCTGATTTTCCTGTTATTTACCAATTGGAAAAAAAATAACAACCCAAAGAAAGCAAAACATTACTAGAAAATTACTAAAAGTCTCTGAAAGATGTCAAATATCTGTTTAGGCACTGCAACACATTTCCTATTTCATTGCTTCCATACATCAAAGCAAGCAATGGTTAAAAGGAACAATTTCTCATGGTTATAAAATACAGGACTTGGGCAGAAAGTCAACAGTCCTGCTCATGCTTCCGGTGCAACAGAACTTTCTCTTTGTTTTGATTTCTCTTTTTTTTTTNAATATCTGTGTAGGCACTGCCACACATTTCCTATTTCATTGCTTCCATACATCAAAGCAAGCAATGGTTAAAAGGAACAATTTCTCATGGTTATAAAATACAGGACTTGGGCAGAAAGTCAACAGTCCTGCTCATGCTTCCGGTGCAACAGAACTTTCTCTTTGTTTTGATTTCTCTTTTTTTTTTCCCTTTCAAACAAAAATAGTCATATTGAAAAAACTAGCCAGAATGGAAGGGAAACAGTTCAAAAGGTGTTTTTAAATACTTTTNGCTAAAAAAGTCTGCTGAACATTCTCTGCTTTCAGTGCCATTCTTTTCTCATGAAGTACTACAGTACATAGTTGGCATTATTTTATCAGAATAACAGTCAATTAACCACTGCACATTTTGAAAAAAAGAATGGGAAATATTTATTGTTTTCAGCCTTTAGGGTGAATGGAGAGGCAGAATAAAGAAAATCCTCTGAAAATGCAAGCATATATTTTGGCAATAGCATTTTCATGCCATCTTTTGCACAGCTACCTCAGTGTTTTCCAGCTATCTTTATATGCCCTGCAAACTAAACAGTGGGTGACAGTAAAGTTATGAAATCAACTTCCTTTAGAGAAGCAAACCCCACTTCCTAAATGATAGTTTTTGCCTTTACAGGATCTGCAGATATGGGGTCACGTAGATGATCAAGGAAAATGACACAAGGGAGAGCTGGAAATTAATGAAGTACATTTCTGAAGTACAGAGTGGTTTGCACATCTCGGGCATTGAGAATAACTTCCATTGCCTTTTCCAGGCTACTTCAGCTTCCAGCAAAGCACCTTTTCCAAAGTGTTTTTTTCCTCAATTTACCAAAAAGGAAGCAATGGGCACGAGGGCAGATGCTGATTTAGTAAGCACAGACTCCTATTGGGCAAGTGGCTTTTCCTGAAGTTGTTTATGCTGAGAGATGACTTTGAGAAGCTGAGGTCAGCAAGGGAATATAGTTTATTACTTGGCCTCAGAGTTGCTGTGTAATTTGTCTTCCAAGTCCTGGTGTCCAGAGAAAACTTCAGTCACAGTTTTCCCTCACCTCAGTGCTAAATCTTGTTTTGTTTTTCTTGAATAGGTAAAGGTCCTGGGTCTTTACTGATCCCATACAGCTGTTTCTAAGAACAAAGGCAGAAGGTAAGGCCCACCACAAATTTCTTGTCATTTCAAAGAATTCCTTAGTTCCAACAGCTTCTCTAAAGAATATGCTGGATTCTGCTAAAATTGATGGGACTGGTGAAACAAAACTTTTGGTTAGGGATTTTCACTTGCCTGTGGCACCTCATAAAACTTAATCCCTAGGTCTTTGGTGCTACATTATAACTATCTCTCCCAATGGTAATACAAGGAGGACATCAATAATTTCTGAAGTTCAGTTGTAAAGTACTTGAACAAATAAAGTACCTGGCAAATAAAACAGCTAATAAAGATCAAGAAAGATGCTGTTAAAACACATCAGTTTTTCAGGCCCTGATTACAGCAGTGATAAAATGCTAAAAAAAAAAGCAGTAAGAACACCCATAATTGTGTAGATCTGATTTTCCTGTTATTTACCAATTGGAAAAAAAATAACAACCCAAAGAAAGCAAAACATTACTAGAAAATTACTAAAAGTCTCTGAAAGATGTCAAATATCTGTTTAGGCACTGCAACACATTTCCTATTTCATTGCTTCCATACATCAAAGCAAGCAATGGTTAAAAGGAACAATTTCTCATGGTTATAAAATACAGGACTTGGGCAGAAAGTCAACAGTCCTGCTCATGCTTCCGGTGCAACAGAACTTTCTCTTTGTTTTGATTTCTCTTTTTTTTTTCCCTTTCAAACAAAAATAGTCATATTGAAAAAACTAGCCAGAATGGAAGGGAAACAGTTCAAAAGGTGTTTTTAAATACTTTTCCATCTCAGCTGGACAACAATTCATAGCATTACTTGCAGCAACAAGTCTGGGTGAGTACAGACTGCCCTGTGTGCTCTCAGGCACAGCAGGGTGACAAGGAATATTGATTTTGCTGGTGATGAGCTTTTATCTTGATGGTATCAACACTGAAACATTTGCTACCTTTCTTCTAATGTAAGGTACCTGCCCAAGCTTTGGGCACAGACAAATATCACCTCCCTTAAACTTTGTGTAAATAAATGTCTTGGCAGGAGCTCACATTTCTGGATTACCTCTCCACATAAATATGACTTCATTTCCTTAAAAGCAAAAAGCAGCTAGATGGAGGTAGGAGCTGGTTTGGTGATTAACTCTGCCTCTTCCCCCCTTCTGATCCCCCAAAAGTTGGGTATAAACAATAAATAATTCAGATACAAGCCAAGACAATAGTGTGAAGGGGCAAACTTTTCCAAAGGGCAATGGAGATTCAGCACCAAAGGTGATTCTCTTGTGGGACAGGACAGATGCTCTTCCCGTTATCTGAACTCGGTCAGTGTTACTGTCCTACACTTCAGGAGTTACCCTGCATCACCCAGGTGGGCAAGGGAGGGCAGAGCCACCCTCCACAGGCTAGGGGTGTCACTCCTCCCTTCCCTGCAGACAGGCACTTCAGCATCCAGCACCAGTACCAGGTACTGTTCTGGAGCCAAATGTCTCCCCACTGTCCAACATCCCTGTCCACAGACAGCATGGTCTGGTCTCTGAAAATAGGATCTGGTCCTCAAAGAAGGGTTTCTTCCAAAGCCCTGTGAAATAATGAATGACCTTCAATTATCTTGGGCCATACTTACTACAAAAGGCCAACTAGAAATGAAATCCTAAGCATAGAAAACTCAGTGTTTAGCAAGAGTGAAAGTGTGGGAAAGATGATCTAGTTTTTAGCAAAGGGACTGATCCTTTCCCACTCTGATTTTACAGCTGCTGTTGATAGGTGGTCCTAGGAGGGGGTCAACTTTGTAGGTGCACAGGGAAACCATGAAAAAACAACTGCTGTGATTGCAGGATGTTGGTGTTGTGCCATGCAGCCCTTCTGAAGGACCTTGACAGGTTGGAGAGATTGGAAGAGGAAAACTGTCTGAAGTTCAGCAAAGGCAAACACAAATCCTGCACCTGGGGAAGAAAACCCCCAGGCACCAGCACAGGCTGGGACTGACCTGCTGGGAAGCAGCTCTGGGGAGAAGGGCCTGGGGGTCCTGGTGGACACAGAGCTGTCCATGAGCCAGCAGTGCTCTGGGGGTCAAGAGGGCCAATGGGGTCCTGGGATGCATCAGGAAGAGCATTGGCAGCAGGTTGAGAGAGGTGATCCTCCCCCCTTTACTCAGTCCTGGTGAGGCCTCAACAGGAGTGTCCAGTTCTGGGATCCTCAGGACAAGACCAGCATGGAGCTCCTGGACTGAGTCAAATGGAAGGTGACAAAGATGATGAGGGGGAAAGAGCAACTCTCTCATGAGGAAAGGCTGAGGGAACAGGGCCTGTTCAGCCTGAGGAAGAGAGAACAGAGGAGACCTCACAAATGTCTGTCAGTGTCTGCCTGGGGGGTGTCAAGAGGATGGACCAGGCTGGGCTCCACAGTGCCAAGCAACAGGGCAAGAGACAGAAACTGATGAACAGGAAATCCCACCTGAACATGAGCAGGAACTTCCTTACTGTGAGATTACCATGCACTGGAACAGATTGCCCAGAGGAGTTGTGGAGTCTCCCTCACTGGAGGTATCCCAGAACTGTCTGGACATATTCCTGTGCCACATGCTCTGCGGTGGCACTGCTTGAGCAGGGAGGTGGGTCCAGATGACGCACTGTGATCCCTTCCATACTTACCCATTCTGTGAAACCAAAGGCAGCTTTTGAAAGTCAAGAGTAAAATTCACAGATCTCTTGTAAATTGAGATGAATGCAAGGGGCAGCCACTTTAAACTGATGGACTAGATCCACTGTGTTGGATGGTATACTACCATGTCAACTTATACCATGTGAGGGATCCACAATTTAAAATATCCGTATTTTAAAGCAGCAAACTTCATCTAGATTAGGCTGGCGTTAATTACAAAAATGTTATGTTTAGGCAACGCTTGTCACTCAAGACAGAATTAACAGAGCACAGCCATTGTTAGCAGGAGAATGGAGGTCAAATGCTTTCCTGGCCCACCCCTGTGGAAGGACTGTGAGGTCAAAAGTGAGAAAGAAATGTCTTGCAAGCTGTACCAGGACTTCAGCAGGTTGCAGAGCTACTTTTCCTCTGGATGGGATGACTCCTTCAAAATACATGCTTTGCAGATGGAATAAAACTTGGAGAGGAAGCAAGAGACATTTCGAGAATTGAAAGTCAGACTAGACACTGTCTTTGCACCCTCAGCCAACAATCTGGAACTGACTTATCTGCTAGGAAAATGCAATTGCTGTCATCAGCAATCATTATACATCTCAACTGCCCCAAACCACCACATAATTTCACATTTCTTCCTCCCTTTCAGACCCCAAGTAGCACTAGCAGGTGTACTCTCACCCTGCTTTCCTCATGTGAGATAACAATTCCCACAACAGCAATTCATCCCTTTCCACCAAAACTTCTCTCCAGAATTCTCAGGTGTCCATAATAAACACCCTCAATGGTGACCTGAGCCTTTTCTACCCTCCTCCATTAAAAAACAAGCAGGATCCAGCCATGTGGTTTGACAGAGCAATGTCAACATGCAAGACAAATAGACAGACCTTGCCAAGTGCAGAGCAGTCTGGGTTGAGGTGTGAGAGTCATCCAAGGCACAACTTCATTTTCTTCATCTGGATTATGCAAAGAAGAGATTTGGCCTGGAGGCCAAATTGATTCTTAAGGACTGATAGCAGTAATTAGAGCTGGTAAGAACTACTGCAACTTCTGGCATTTCTGGCTTGGTTCTTTGCTGCCCAGCAGTCTAGTTCAATTCATTACTGTATTAAATAGGGAAGCTTCTATTCTTAGCAACAGCTTATCCTGCCCAAAACATCATGTTTCAACCTCGTGGCAAACCTGGAAAGAGTCTAGAAATAGGCAACAAAAATGTGAGACATTCTGACACACAAAGACATGAAGGAAAGGCCAGCACAGTTCAAGGTGAAGACAAATCCCAGGGGACATGGGAGTGCTACACAGACTAGACAATGCACAGGGAAAGCTGGCAGTGCTGTGTACCCATGGGGGAAGCAGGAACAATCAAAGTCTACTTATACCATAAGCATTTATCTGCAGTCAAAAATAAAATTATCTTCCTCTTCTCCAAAATCAAGAGTTAGACACATGGATAATAATTCAGAAATATGCAACAGATGTTGGAAAAAGTTAGTGAGGTTGTAACTTTGGGTTCTTTAGACCTTATGAATAACAGTTTGATTTGGAAAGAAAATCTCACCTTTAGCCTGGTTGTACTACTGTCATCTACAGGATTTCTTATGTCCATCTTAAAAATTTGTGCTTTGGAAAGGGGACACTCATCTTCTGGTGACTGGCCTGTCTTGTTTAGGACTTTCTGTGCTTCACTGGTTAAATGTAGAGGGAAGGTGGGTTCAGAAATTCAATAAAATGAAAGCTGCAATTAAAGCATTTGAAAATTCAGGTGTGTTCTGACCTGGGGACTGATTGAAGCACACTCTCACCAAAGTACTCAGTGAAGCAAGGATGCCTAGTGACTATTATAGCATTTGAAATACTGTTTATGATGGTGTTGTATAAATTCACTATGGTACTATTCTCTAGCAACAGCAGAGGCCAAGAATCCTACTATTAATAGGAAGGTGCACCTATTCAGTTTCATTAATCTCAGATCAAGTACATACCAAGGTCTTCAAAACCTCTTCAGAAATTTAGGACCAGAGATCATGAGGAATCCATCATTTCCTTATAACTATGTATGAAAGACACTTTGAAGAGGTGCTTCAAATTTTTAGCAGGGCTGATCAGTTCTGTGCTGGTCACCCTGGGGCTCCTTGCTCTGCTTAGCATAAAGGAGAGCACACAGATGACATCTGTCTAACTCATGTTGCACACACACTGCAGGAGTAAAACACAGGTGCTTGAAAAGCTGGGCTGCTCCTCTAACAGCCACATCACCTGAGGTGCTTCATTGGGTTTACAATTTCTTTTTGGAGAAGGGCTGAGAGGTCCCAAAGCCTTACATTTTACCAGTGTTATACCTGTTAACAGCTGAAATTCAGCTTGCCTGGCACCTTTCAAAACACGTAAGCCACAAGACTCTCTTTTCCACTTCTTGCCAACCACTTCAGAATCTGGAAGGCCCCTCCTGGGTCTCTGCGTCCAGGGACCCGTGTGTGGAGGGGGCTGTGCTTGTGACCAATGCCCTCTAGAGGGAATCCATAGCCCAGCAAGACACTGGTGCTGAAGCCAGTGCTACTGGGTGCTGCTGCCCACTCACCACTCCTGTTCTCAGCTAAAAACCTTACTGAGAAAGGTGGAATTCCATTGGGGGGGAGGGGGGGAAGTAAAAAGTGTATTTGGGTTTTAAAAAAGTAAAAACCTAGGAAGTGCCATTCATTGGAGGGTTTTTGGCAGAGCTGATTCCATGGTGCATGAGTTTCTTCCACAAGCACTGTAATGAATATTGGAAGCAAAAAAGATGAATCAGAAGCTAATCCTCATTTGAGGAGGCTTTTGCAACCAAGGGCCAATTTAAGAGCACCAACTGCCATATCATAGGTCCTTTCCTACTGACCATCTTTAAACAGAGCATCTTTAAAGAAGCTGGTCCATCACTCAAGGCTGTGTCTGCATTTGAGGGAACATGTATCAGCTGGCCAGAGAGGTGGAAACACCAAGTGACATTTAAGTGAAGTAATTTCCATTACCAATGGACCCTTCCAGCCAGGCCAGGCCCACTTGCAAAAAGGAGAGAGATGCTTTTGGTGTTATCCTTTTGTCTCAATCCATTGACTGTACACAACATACTTCTCTCCAGGTATTTCTGAACACTAACTAAAGAGAAGGAGCCCCTACCTGATTTGGCCTTTTTAAAAGTGTCCACGTAGGGAACTTTCTCTCCAAATGCAACCTTGGTCTAACCTTTCCATATATGACTTTGGTCTGCAGACCCTGACATGAACAGAGCTTTCATCAGGGAGCTGTCATTTTGGAAGAAGGACCCAATGGAATGTCTATATTTATATCTCAAATATTTTGCAGAGCTCTTACATACAGTACAATCTATTCTCTTCCACTGCATATGTATAAATAGTCTCCTCCTCATCTAGGGGTCAGTTGAGCTGTACCTCAGTGCCACTCAGGACTCAGAGTGTGCTTGGAGCCATCAACTTCTCTAAGTACACAGGTCCCTGCTTTAAATCCTTGCACCACAGATTCACCTAGGAGCCTCCAAGGCTCCTTTAAAACCTAAAAAGCAGATGGTTGCCCAAAAATCCCACCATTAAAACCTCACATACCAAATACTGTGGAAATATCTCAGGTTTGGCCTGCCTCCAACAAAATAAACCAGCTAAGGGGACAATAGGCAGAGCACTGACTGTCTTCTGTTCCTATTTCAGCCAGTAATTTTGTGGCCAAGAGAATATTACAGGATGTGGGAAAACAGAATTCATCCCTGGGCTTCCTAGTTTGGGGCCAGGGCTTTATTCCAACTTTCCAGTGTCTGCACATATACTTGGCATAACACAGCCTGGGTCCTGCTGCAGCCCAGCCCTGCTGGTGCTTTAGGGTTCACTGCTGGTTGGTATCTTCCTTCACACTTTATCTGTGGCTGCCCACACAGGAACCTTTTTATGTAGCGCATGCTTTACTAGCTTCTAAATACCAGTGTCCCTGTCGAGCTAGAATCTATATTGCTGCAATCTGAGAGTTTAATGCACTCAAAAGACCTTTCTTTTACCAGGTAAGACAAAAGGCCTCCTGGCTGGTGAGCATCCCACTCTTCCCAGCCCTTTGCTGAGATTAAGAAAAGCTGTATCAAGGAGCAGGTCTCTGATGCCAACTCAAAAAGTGGAGGAACCTCTCTGGGCTCCTGCAGCATTTATTCTCTCTCTAAACCCTGCACAGTATTTATCTGCTCTCCAATGCTTTGGCAGTCTGGCTTTAAATGCCTCGAGAATTGAAGCTCCTTGAGTTTAGACAGACTAAGAAGCCAGCAATTAGGAAACTCGTTACCAAAAGCCAGCTCACATATTGCTTTTGCCTCATTTTTATCATCTGACTACTCTTGTTCCAATTGTTTATCCCTCAAGGATTCTTTTTTTAATGCTTTCTTTTTTTTCTCCTCAGAGTGGAACTTGTTTTGCCAATGACTACTGAACTCTGGCTTTGTATTTGGGAAACTTCAAAATAATAAAAATTTTCACCCGTTAATGTTTTACAGATATTGGTAAAACCTCTAATTCTTAATTTTGGTAATTCTTTTAAAAAAGTGCAAGAAATGATCTTTCCAAACCTCTGGCCAAGTCTGCTGGCCAGATTTATTTATACATGATCCCAAACTCCTGAAGTCGCAATAGTTCCAGGAAAAGAGAAAAAAAGGAAAAGAAACGCACTTTATGGGATCTTTCATTGGTTAAGTCCACATCTATTTCTGCTTGATATCCAAAGCCAATTTGAGCTTCCTGATCACCATAATTCCCTGGTTATTAGACTTGTTTATGTGATTTCTAAAAATAGAGAGCAACTATATTTTTTTATGTTAGAACATGAGTTTTTTCTTAAAAGACTGGGATGTTAAGGAAAGAAGCCACTAGGGGAAAAGGCAGGAAAAAGTTAAGAACATTTCCTTCAGCCAGCTTCTAAAACACACTGTGCATTTCCTCTCCGTATGAGCTGGAGAACAGTTTTGGAAAACCGTTGTTTCTCACACACTTTCATCTCACGGCTGGTTTCAGAGACAAGTATTCACAGCTGTGTGAAGCAACTGAGAATCTGCTATTTGCAATTATTATGCTT
Organism: Chaetops frenatus; assembly: GCA_013400775.1. Classification (NCBI taxonomy): domain Eukaryota; kingdom Metazoa; phylum Chordata; class Aves; order Passeriformes; family Picathartidae; genus Chaetops; species Chaetops frenatus. The sequence continues at coordinate 670,746 of VZTR01014602.1, forward strand.
CTCTTGGTCTATAAGAATTTGCAGTGCTTATGCATGGCTCCTTCTGTCCTGCCAGTCCCACTCCTGTCCCCAGCCTGCTGGCTTAGTGTGGAGCATCCCTTGTCTCCTCAAACAGGCACACACCCCATCCTTACTGTTCTTTCAGAAGGGTCCTGAACACTTTGTAGTCAAGTGAAGTCACCCCTCTCTTCAGCTCTCTCAGTCACCTAGATGGACACCATTGGTAGCTCACAGTCCACACCACTAAGATCCATTGGTACTAAAATTGCTTTCTTTTTCCACTCCTCTATTTGCTGGACACAACAGACTGCCTGTCATTATGTTTGCTCTATGTCTAAGCAAACCCATTTCACACACACTCCCCTACCAAAGTACTCTCTGTTTAGGAATGTTGATAGCAGTTTCCCTCCTGAGGATTTTTAAGAATTTTGAAAACATAATTCAGCTTCTTCATTCCTGAAGCTGGCAAATGTTAGAATATGGTTTTCTCAAGATGTGCAAGCTCAGGTTCAACAACTGATTCAAGGTTATATGTCACCATGGTGCAGGTGAGAAAAAACCTAAGTTTGAGTGTAGACTCTCACTTCTACTGCCTGTGAGCCATAAGGCACTGATGAACAGCCCCATTTTTCTCCCTGTCTCTCTCCCAGCAGGGCTCAGTGAAAAATATCACCTTCTCTTTCCTGGCCTTGTCTCTCTCACATCTGTAAACACCACAAATGATACCTTTGGAAATACAAGTTAATCCTATTCCAGAAACATGTCCTGTTCCTGATGACTGTTCACTTGGGACTGTCAGTGATGTCCCTGCTGTGTATTATGTGTGGGTGAGAGGCTTGGCCATGCCACACATGCAGGACACACCCTTGCCTGAGGAGAGGCACCAAACAGTGTTTACTAGAGTACCTGAATTTGGCCCCGAGTGCCAAACACCCGAGATCTGAATTTGAAAGGACTAACCCCAAAGAAAACTCAGTATTAAACTCAGCTATGCTTCCCATAATTCACTGATCTGAAGTCCTCCAGCAGGTCAGAGCAGGTGTCCATGTAATGGTAACAGGTGGTTCCAAGATGAATTACCTTGCTCTTTAAATACACATCTCCCAGTAAGAAACTACACCACATTATACAGCACTAGAACATAATTAACATCCCAGCAGTGGGTTCTGAATGGGGAACTTACACACAAGGAGAGTAAAAACCTGTCACAAACACCAGGCAAAATTCTTGTGCTTTGGCTGTCCTGCAGATCACTTTGCTTCCAGCCTTTGTTCCCTTCCTCATATTCCCATCCACCCACTCAGGAGTCCCAAAGGCTGTGTGACAGAACTGGACTCAAAGAAACAGCCTTTTACCACCATAAAATATCTTCTTCTCATCTGGGTAATTTAACCCATCTTCCACCTAAAGCAATTCCAGGACCTTACACAAGTGTACATGCACAAGAGAATAAAGGTATTTTTTAATGAAATCTGCAGGCACAGCATTTACTGGGAGGGACACGAACAATCATCAGACAACACCAAAGACTTTTATTTGTTTTCTAGAGAAGCACTTTCCAAGTGCCAGAAGCATGGCAGGTAGTTATCCAGGTTTGCCAGGTCAGTTTTTAGCATGAGCTGCTCCCATTTTCCTTCTTCTCCCCTGTTCAGTGTGTCTGCCCCTCCTGGCATGCAGCAGCCTTGAGAGGAAAGTTACTGTGCCCAGGAAGGGCTTGGCACTGCACTAACATACATTGACAGTGTGTTTTCTTCCCTGGCACCCAGCCACACACAAATCTCCTTTCTGGGTCACTCCCAGTGAGAAAACCAACACCGGCATTCTGCTCTGTTGAAATGGTAAGGCTGAGAGAGCAAACATAAAAGGAGCTGCCCATCAGAAGGGGCTGGGGATGAGCCGATGTCTGAAAGCATCAGAGGCAAGAGGAGGGAATTCCTCTAAGTGCAGTGTAATGCTGATAAGGGGGGAAGAAAGAGAGTAGTGAAGGATGCTGGAAAACTACCACTTGGCAGAGCAGATGATGCACACTCCCCTCAGTGACTTATAGCAAAGTCAGGCCTTCCAGGCTGGACTCTCACTTTCTGCTTGTCTTCTTATTTTAATTACCAAAACATTTCCTGCAGTTATCAGGGCCAGTTTTGTCCTGCTCTGTACAAATATGGCAGATGCCATCTTGGCAAGTACTGGAGTTGAAACAGGGACCAGCAGAGCAATAAAAGCAGGATTCTCTGCAGTTTGAGGTGGGAAACCAGGCCAACAGCTGGGAGCTATAGCAGACCAATATCCTCTGCAGATTGGGCACAGATGTGGACATGGAACCACAGGCCAGGGTGTTACACAAACATATCATGTGGACAAACTGTGCCTCAAATGCTTACAGCCTAAACTGGCAACAGGCAGAGGACGAACAGAACAAGCAGAAGATTGCAATGAGGGTGAGAAATGAGCCTCTAATTTTCACGAGAGTGAGATGAGAGCATGGGAGTTAATCTGGATATTACCAGAGAGGAGTCAGTCACAAACCTGCATATTGCCTAACAGATTCTTTGTGTTTGTATCTGCAGGATCCAGAAATGAAGAGGAACCTCAGGGGGCATTTTGTCAGTAACTTAGCTCCCCTCAGGCTGCTTTGCCAGAGTTATTGAGGTGGTTAGTTACTTTACATGGGAATGAAACAGGTGGAGGAAAATAAGCTTGCTTGGCTAAAGGTAACATGTCTTCTGCCTTGGAAAAAAAAAAAAGCAGAACAAATGTCAGCAGGGCTCCATTCAAGCACTCCAGTGACTAAACCCTCTTGGAAACCTTTAGACACAACTTCTGATACTTGTCTCTGAAGATAAAAATATGGCAGGGCATACAAATCATAGGTCACTGTGTGAAGACTTCTAATTTTGAGCCAAATACTAATAACAGAAGCATCTAAGGTGTGTTTGGGGCCATTTACAGAATCACCAGCTGGCAGTTCCCTCAGAGTATAGGCATAAAAAGCAGATATATAACCATATAAATGATCACCATCACTGCATATTTGAAAGTGGTCCTATGCTCCAGGTTGCTAAAAGCTTATTAGAAGAGTGGATTTCTGTATTCAAAGTTGTTCCTGACCAGGTAGTAGTTAGAGACTACAGAGTTATTACATGAGACAGAGGAAGAACTGCCACAATATTAGAGCCTTGCAAGGAGAAAAGGCAGATGAACTAATCTGTTTCCATAATTGCACAGTGTTTGTTCTGTAGACCAAACAATACACAACCCATACACCAAGCTTATGCAATCTCATACACAATAAACCAGGATGCCCACAGGATCAAGTATAACTTGGTGGGTTTAGGCAGACACTCCAGTCCACACAACTCTGAAAAGCAGTAATCAGTGGAATAAATAAAAATATGAGCAGGCATCAAATTACTTCAAATAACGAGGAATAGCACAGGACACTAAACTTTTATTATGTGGCAGCCACCGTGAAATGGGATGTATAAATAAAACCAAGTGAACATGGAAATTGCACACAAGGCAGAAACCCCACAGAGCTCAGCATCTGCCAAGATCTCATGCTGGGCATTGGTGATACAACCACAATATCTCTGGTAGCTATTTCCCCAAGCAGCCTCATCATTTCTCCTGTCAGTGTTCCATGACAAGAGCATCTCCCCTTGTGCACACTCACACTTATGTTGAAAGGCATCTGTACAGCACCAGTGTGCAGCACCCACTCACACAGGCCCTCACAACCACTTTGCTAACAGTTGCACCCACAGAATCTTTTAGAAGGGGAATGAAGCAGAAAAAGCCAACTCTAACCAAATCAGGATCAACCAAAGCTATTCAGCCTATGTAAACAGTGTGAGAGGAAAGCATACTTCTGATGTATAGTGTGAGGCTTCACAGCACTTCAAGTTATAGTGAGAGCCTTCTACACTCAAACTATATAAGAGTCATCAGTTGCTCCAAGAAGCAGTCAGGCTGCAGAAAGATGGAGTTATACTCAAATCTTATGGCTGAGGACCCTCATGAGTGTGGATGTTTCCTTGTCTTTCCTTCCTTTTTCCAGAATACACAGACCAGCTTCAACCACTCTCTGTGATTGCTCTGGGATATAACCTATACTTTTTCCAAACTATGGCTTCAGACTTCAGAGCTGTACATACACACATGTAGAGTTGTCCACAAGTGCTTAAACCTGTGTGCACAGAAATGCCACCAGCATCATGACAGTGCTTCTGCAAAGCCCAAACCGTGGGCTGGGGTGCATGTGCAGCTAAGATGAATCAGCACAGACAGGATTTTATTTTCAGCACCTGAGGATCTCATGCTAAATGCCTCTTTGTGCTCATTTAAGACAAGCTGAAAAGACAGCTCCTAGGAAAAAGCACATGCTTGTTTAAAGACAGAGCAAGCTCCTCCTCATCCTAACAGCAGAACCAGGTGCTGCAATGATATCACTACCCTTGAACTTACCCTTGTCCGAGTCATCTCTGAGATGGTTGAAGCTGACAGGTTGTTTAAAATCATTGCCCATGGATTATATTCAGAGGGACCTTTAAAATATTTTCTAATTATTTTTGCTTCCACTCCACCAAACACTGTTAATCAAGAGCTATTTTCAAAACATGCTGTATTGTAGCAGTGCTACACTCCACAGGAAAGGCACCAATTGGGTTGGACACCTTCCAGCTTCAACTATCAGATGAGCAAGGTGTTCTCATTCTTAGAATAAGGTGCTCTTTATGGGCAGGGAATTTACATTTTTTTCTTTATGCAAAGTGCAAAGAAGAATGTTTGGCTGTGGGGAAATCAAGCTGCCTGGCTGGATTTTGCATTTTGGTGACCATTCATGACCAGTGATATAGGTAAGACTTTCCTTCACTTGTTCCTTGTTTCATTTCCCAGGGTGTTATTTCTTCATTTTGCACATAAAGACCTGGCCTGTGCACTACCTATGTGGGCAGAACAACATGCAACACCCAACTGCTTCCTGTGAGTGCAGTAGGAGAAAATTGGAAGGAATTTTGCAGCTCCAAAACCTTGTGGTCCAGCTCTGTCTTGCAGTGGTTTTTGGATTTGGATAGATCTGTGTCATACATAGCAGTTTGTTTGCAGAGACTTCACACTACTCCTGGTTTTCCTTTACTTTGCATTCCTATTATATTTATAGCCAAAGCTCAGTATGGAAAAATGTGAATATAACACTAAACAAACCTTAGTGTTTCAAACACAGTTACCTGAAAGTACCACAGCAAGTGCAAAAATCAAAACAGATTATAAAGAGGAATTAAAAAAAACAAAAAAACCAACACACAAAAAATTTCAGATTTGTTTAACAAGTGACCCTTTTCACTGTGGAAGACTTTACAGATGCAAAATCCTTTTCACAATCCCCCTAATTCAGAATTGATAAAACATGAAGTTACCCATGTTTCAGCAGTTTTAAGTTTCATCCTAAAAAATGTTGGGAAATTTTTGAAATAAGCTTCAACATACATTAGTAGTTCACATTAGAATTGTTATCAATGTATAGAGACTGTATATAAATAAACAGATAAAAAGTAAAGTACTCAATAAAATAATTTCAGTAAAAATGGCACCAGATTAATTTACTCCAGGATGTTCTAAAAAATTAAAACAGTTTAAAATAGTTTATTTTCAAAGAGTCCAAACTGCTTTTACCAAAATATAATCTTTAATTTAATCTTTCCTCAAAAGCTTTGAAAGTTTATATTAAGAATTTGAAGAGCACTTAAAAAAAAACAACAAGGTGATAATGTAGTAATACTTCTGCTAGTTAACTAATTTGTCAAGCAGCATTGAAATTTAATGAAAACAGGTCCAAGACACTAAATGTATTCTTCAGTCTGGATTTTCCCTCAGCTTGTTTGCATCCATGGTTAGGTATATTTTCCTGATGACCACGGTAGGTAAAGAGGTCCCCAGTTCAGCAAAAAAAAAACCCACTCCAAACAAAAAGACCCATGGCAAACAAACAAAAAAAGCCCAAATCACATCTTGATCCTGAAGATCCTGAACTGTTCCTGTCTGGAGAGTTTGTTCAATTTTACAACTACATTTATTGATTCAAAGACTTGTTTTCACACTGGCTCTCCTCCCAGGCATGTTTAAACAAGCAGCAGCACACGGTGCCGGGATGCAACAGAAACGTGTTCTATAGACAAGTAAACAAAATACCTGATGGCTTTAGCTACCCACACCACGAAGGGATTTGAGCAAGTCACTTCAAATTATATTTCAGTCTCTGGACACAAAGCAAAGTTGGTTTAGAATTCTTTGGTTGTGTTTTGGATTGTGTTTTTTTATTGCTTTGGTTTTTAAGCCATTGGCTGGCCCACAATCCCCAAAGATGTGGGCTATTTATTCTGTTCCAGCTTAAGGACTCAAACTGGACTTGATTTCAGCAAGAAGGGCGTGGTCTGTCTGTATTGTGGCTATAATTTAGCCTGGAAACAAAGCGAGCTATCTCTACCCTGGGCTCGTGTGCCCTGTGGCTGCAGGTGGGACTGGCCACCAGCACACCCAGTCTACACAGCCTGGTTTGGATGGGCCCTGGTCAAACGCGCCGTGGCCGTGCCACGGTGCAGGAAGGGGGAACTGCAGCCCTGGGGATGTCGCTCAGCCCAGTCCCTCTGCAGCCAGGTTAAAAAAAAGAAAACTCAGGACGGAAAATGGCCTCTTTTCCTGAGAGCAGAGGTTAGTCCTCACCATCAACCTGTTGGCAGTGGCAGGGAGTGACACCCCAGCTCCTCCCGTGCCAAGCAGCCGCCTCTGCAGCAGGCCCGGCAGCTGCTGCCACTGCCATGGCTATCCATCCCCAGGACACTGCAGCAGTAATTTTCCTGTTGTGCAGGCAAGAGGGAGGAGAGTGATCCACACGTGGCTCCAACAGAGATCACAGCCTCGTCAGCAAGAGCTGAAAATACCGGTGAGCTGGAACCGTTTCAGAGCTACGGCCTCCCTTCCCTTGCCCTTTCCTCCACAAACACCCTCCTCCCTGAGTCATGAATCAGCACAAGGGGCTCCCCTGGATCCATCCATAAACTCTTCCTAGACCAGCACTTCTTGACCCAGGACCAGATATTTCCCCCATCACTGGGATTTTCCCTTGCTTTTGTTCATGTTAGAACAATCCTTATAAAATTTCTTTTCTTAAAAAAGGGGTTCCAAGTCTTGAGATGATTCTGCCAGAATCCACCAGCACCCCAGAGGGCACAAAGCAGAGCAGCCATACCTGCAAGGAACATGACTGTGGTTTTCTCAGCAGCACCCAGGAGACAGCATCTACCCAGCAGCCCAGCTGGTGAACTGGCCCTGCCTTACCACAGCCATGATTCTGGGCTCCCCAAGGCTGGAGGTCTCAGCAGCTGCTGCTGAATTCACCCTAGAACAGCCATTTCAATCTCAGCTCCATGGTGGAACACGCTGGCAGGGAAGGAGGTGAAGGTATAACAACCTGGATGTAGTCCTCCAGCACAGCTACTGGCAGCACCACAAACAGGACACCTCCCTACTGCTTCTGTCAAAATTTTTTGCTATCGGGCACTGCCTGTATTCCCTGTCAAAGAAAAAAGCCTGCTCCAAACCTGGAGGATCTTCACTCCCACCCTTTTCATTCTTTTCTCTGTGCTCACATCTCCATCTCACTGGAATATTTACTGTTTTGATATCAACTTACACCAAGAGCCAGGAGGCATCTGACAGCATTTTGTCAGTGACAGACAGCACAGCCTTCTCCTCTGGTCCCCATTTAGTGAAAAACAATTCTTTACATGAGGCAAACCACCACAGGCTCAACATTTAGAGCCTAAATGTCACATTAGATGGGAACATTAGAATCTTCTGCTGGGTAAGGTTTTGGCACCTCCTCACTTTTATGGTTCAGAATTGTTGACATGATAAAAAAAAAGCCTCAAACTTAGGTTCAAGATATTTATTATGGTGAGGAAGAGAATTGTATGGTGTGGGAAGTTTCCAACAAATATTAAGGCCATTATTTTGAGGCATGACCACACTGTTCTGTATTTGCAGTCTGGGTGTGAGTAGATTTTGTTTCATGGCAGCAAGTCCATCAAACCCCACTGCTGTGTGCACTGTGTGACACTGAAGGGACTCACGTTAAGTGCACTGGATTTGGTGCCCTATGGCAGCTCACAAGTGTCCCTGGAAGCAACATGATAGAGGAAAAAATAATAGAGCACCACAACAGAGCATTTTAAGAGCTGGGCAAGCATTAAAGGAGGACAGAGATGACTGCAAAATAAGAAGTCACTGAAAGGCAGTGTTTCAGTGGGCTTTCCTTGCACCCCCTCAAGCACCAAAACATATTATGATTATTTTAAAAGTTAGACTACTACTAATAGCCATACTATGGCCAAAACCAACAATATATTTTCCTCATTCCTAAGGTGTTTGCACTTCATCACTGAGATGACTGACACTTTTCAGATGAACTGGCTTTTTATTGTGGAGCTATTCTAAAGCAGCCTTTTGTTGACTAATATTTGCTGCACATAGAAGTTTATTACCGTGGGGTTGCTCATAACTACCTAATCTTAAAAAAAAAAAGGAAGTGGATTTGGTTTTTGATGATTAAAAATATTACTGGAAGTTCAAAAGAAGTCACATTAAGAGTGGTTTGCATAGGAGCTTCAGGTATTTCCTTTAGGGCCCACAGTTATTCAGTGTGTCACTTTTATTCCAGTCAACAAATAGGAAAACAAGCTATTTGAGGCCTAACTAACCTTCTACATGTCTCTAAAACAAGCAGAGACCTGATATGAAATGCCAAATTTGATGTCTTTTGTAAATAGTCCCATTTAAGCCCTTCTCCCAAGTCTACCAACTCTTGCCCTCATCTGCCTAAAAGTACAAAACTTGCTCATGTTTAATGTTGGCACTCACAGTAGCAGAATTGCACAGTATTCAAATTTTTAATCTTGCAAAAACTTTTACTGAAATGTTTCACTTCCACCTGACAATGACCACAGCTGGGCAAATAACTAAGTCTTCAGTCCAGCACAAAACTGGGAAATCAAGAAAATGCCATTTGCATTGATTCAAAAAATGTTATTAAAAAGTATCACTTCTTTAATGGCTTTTTAAAGTGAAAAATATCTCCAACATCTCCAAAATATCTCTCTTCGGGTTATTTAACCATATTGAAAACTTGCTGAATTGGTTTTTTTTAGGGGATTTTTGGTGGAAATGGGAATAGATAGCAGAAAGGAGAGGCTGTTTGTTCATCATTCTAAATTTAGACCAGCTCATCAGTGAGCTTCAAAAACGTCAAGATGTTTCAGCATTTCTGTAATATTTTATTCTAAAAACACTGAAGCAGAACATTTACACTTTTTAAAGTAATGGTTCCTTTCAGCAGAAACAACTTGTAAACAACAACCTGAAAACTTCAGACACAAGGAATGGAAGAGTTGAACAGGGACTTTCCTGTTCCCTGGAAGACTACCTGTCCCCTTGCAGCCCCAAACCTCTCACCAACCAACCAACCCCCACCAAACAAAACCAAACCTCATCATTTACACACATGATTACATGTATGTGTACAAAATAGCACATAAGTGCTACAAATTTGAAGCCTAAAGACTTCTAGACTAAAGTTATGTATGAATCAAATTAATTATTATTAAAATCCAAGCATCTCACAGTGTAGGCATTCCCAGATAATTATTGCATCCATGGCATCATTTGGGAAAATAAATACCATCCCAATGAAAGACAAAGCTGTAGGGTCTCTTCCCATGAGAAATAAAAACAGGAAACAAATATCTTTCACATGCTGCCCATTTGAAAGCCTCAATTTGCATTGTGAAAACAATAACATTCTGCATGCAACAAATACTCCCAAATTTTTGTCATCCATCATCTTCCCTCTTATAAAATTGCAATGACCAAACCAACAACTCCCCAACCTCCTAGCTCTGCAGTTCTCTGTAGCAGAAACACCTGGATCAAAGGTTTAAACACACCATATGCATCATATGATCCACCCAGTAATCAGAACATATTAAATGTAATTAGTGGTCCATATTTCCTCTTCCCACCTGCTCACAAGTCCTGGAAGCTCCCTGTGCAGGTTAAGTGTGTAGCTGCACTAAATCTGCATTGCACTGCTCTCTGCAGGAGAAGGAATGCTTCCAAAGCTCAGGACATGGTGGAAATGGATGAGCTGTGGAACCTGTGGGGAGTCTCCCCCTTTTACCACCACACACCTTGAACAAACCACCCCGAGCATTTAAGGGGTTGTAAAGCAAACCTCTGCATTACACCTGTAACTGGGGCCCACCACTCCACTGCCCCCCAAAATAGAAACACGTAGTCCCACCTGTGTCTGGACACCTAAGCATTACACTGACTTTGCTCCAGGTATTTTACCCATTTCACTCCCCAGAAAGCAGATACAGAAGACATCAACCAAGCCACCTGCCTACACCTCATAGTCCAGCAAAGGTGACACTCCCAGAGCAGCAACACAGGAGCCTGAGCACTCCTTTCTACAGAAATAACTACAGCAAAGGAAGCAATTCTAACCCTCTGCCACACCATCCTGCCAGCACACCTCAGCTCTAACCCCATAGTTTCCCCCATCCCTGGCCATTCTGCTGAGGCTGCCAAAAAGGGTGCAAATAGTGTCATTTGTCATGGCAGGATCTGCAGGGCTGACATATGACCCTTCGGAAACTGGACTGTACCCAACATTTCTATTTCCCCAGGCCATTAAACAGCTGTCAGAGTGCTGACCTATAATTCTTCCTATCCCATCCCATGCAAATTCCAAGTTGGTGACAAAACATGGAAGGCTCTAGGTACTCGCAGTCATCCAGGCGTCTAGAACAAGGAACTGTCTAATCCGTGGGCTGCCCGTGCGATGGTCAAAAGGATTTTGCAGCCAAAGATAAACACACCTCTCCAGTTTCCAGCCAACTATAGCTTCTAAGGCAGGCAGTCTCCTCTCCTGCTTTATACAAGGAAGGAACTGTTTGTTCTTCAGGAAAGATGTCAGGTCCACCTGCCACCACCTACCAAAAACAGATAGGTCACCTTCAATTCTGGCAGAAATCTCTTCTATCAGCAGATGTTTAAATGGCTTTCAACCCCTTGAATATCAGCCTGGCTGATTCTTTCAGGTTGGGTGATAGCATCATTTTAATGTTGATATTTGCAAATGTAAAGAAAAATAAATCTGCATTTACTTGGCAGTGGTAAAATGCCTTTTAATTCACAGGTTTCAGCAGCAATTTTTTCCCCAGAAAAATTTAAGTAGAAAGTGGAAGACTGAAAGCGCAACATCTTAAGTAAGAAATTATCTTAATCTCCCTTTTTTTTTTATTTATTTGTTTGCACTCAGCCCTTTTCCCTCTTCTCATTCCCATATATTTTCTTCTTCCCCCCTTCACTACACATGCATATGATATATTTGTATTTAGAGATACTTTATCTGCATGTTGCATGGTAAGACCCACTCTCAGAGCACACATTAGGACTGAAATTTGTAAAAAAAAAAAAAAAAAAAATTAAAAATTGCCTCATAACCTCTCCCTTCAAACCACTTCTAATTCTGCTCTATTCCCTTTACTTCTCCTCTCTTGTCTGCTATACACAACAGGTATTCCCCAAGTGGGTGAACAGAGCAATAGCTAAGAGAGATGGGAGATGAAAGCCTGTTAAATGTTTTTTATTTATGTCCTGTAAAACGCAACACGTGGAGTTACACAAGAGACCCTGTAAACAAGGTGAGTGCCAGTTGCTTTATACAGCACGGAAAATTTCCATTTCTTGGAATAGGCAGGTCAACTTGGAAGGAAGTCAGCCCTCAAGGTCTTTCTCCCTCTTTAGGGCTCAGCAGAAACACCAGCTAACCCAGAAGGCGCTGCCCAGGAGTCAGGAGAGCCAAACAAACAGATCAGTGTAAGGCACAGCCTCAGCTGCAGTGACGTTTCCATTTCTCGCCTGGCCAGGCACCCGGAGGTGAGGTCGTGTTTTCAGACCACTATTTCCTCAGCTGCCAGGCTCAGCAGTCTGGAGATTTCTGCTAGAGAAGCACAGCTGGGACTGGCAAGCAGTGCTTGTCCCGGGGTTAATATATGCCTGTGTGCCTCCCCTGACAGACTTGGGAAGCCAAGGAGAGAAAACCTGAGAACTGTTCCAGAATTAGATCAGATGGCCCCGAGCCATCTTCCCAGCACTGGGTACCCAGAGAACTGGGGGAGATTCTCAGATATGAGTTTCACACTGGTGGGCAGATCCAGCACCAACAAGGGTGAAGAGGAAAGTTCATTTGTACCTCTGCTCCCCTTCCCAGCTCGCCTCTTGCACCATCTGAGTCTATTCTTTCTGCTTTGTTTTCCCTCCTATACCCAGCAGTGCAGTTTCCCATATGCAGTTCAGCTCCAAGCTGTCACTCAAAAGGTTGACATTTCTGAAAAATGTCCAGATACTTCAGCTATTTCTATTCTGCCTGGCATAAGGTGAAAATCTGAGTCAGCTGGCTGTGCTCTGTCAGGTTTTTTGCAGCCAGTGTCCTGCCTCTCAAAAACACCCACCTAATTTTGGAAACACCAGTCTTAACTTTGGTGCTCCTGATGAGAAGCAGAAAAACACACTCAGCTTAATCACAGCTGCAGAAAAGGATCCAGAGAAAGGAAGATGCCTGAATATGAAAAAAAAAAATACTAGCTCCTGCTCACTTACAAACATCTTATATAGTTTTTATGGGAGGAAGACAGAAGCCTCCTGCCAAACACATTGTCTGGGCATAATTACTCCTCTCTCCTCCTCCCCCTGCCAAGCTAACCTCCCTCTGAATCAGGCCATAAGGAAGGAATAGAGCCAGACAGGACTTCTACACATTTTGGCTCAACGTACTGCAAATATAAGCTGTTAGGCAGCACTGTAGCAGCAGAAATGTGTTACTGCGTAGTATGGGAATATTAATAAGCAGGAGATGGACTTTAACATGTGTCACAAAGCATCCTTCAGAACCACAAAAAGAATAGAAAAGGAAGAAGAGAAGAAAACAAACAAATCTGCTGTTCAGGGCAGTACTCAGTCATTCTAGAGGGAAGAAATTTACCCCAGGCCAAAAGCTTCACCACGACAGTGGCCATTTGAAGTGACTAGTGAGTCTGAGACTTGCAAAATTGGTTTAACTCTCCCAGTGACATAAAGAGTAAACTATAGATAGGTTTCAGTGAAAAGTGACGTAAATAAAAAAAAAACCACTTTTGAAAAGCTCAATTTTTTTGTTCTGCTTCAAAACCAATAAAAAGCCCACCCCAATCCCAAACTCAGCTCATCCTATTTCCATACCACAGGATTAGCTCTACATTTGTCATACCTTGTCAGCATTTCTCCAACTGCCCTTTGAATTTTACAGTTCTGAAGGCTCTGTGCACTCCTAAACTCTGTCCCAGGAATTCACTGCATTAAAATCCTATCAAAACCTGCCTCTACAGCAGCATAATTCCATTCCTTCTTTACAGTTTTCCACAAAACACAGTTTAGTCCCTTTCTTTTTGCATGGATTTCAATAGAAAGGCTTTTTAAATATCTGAAAGCTATAAAGGCTGGGATCAGTTAGCACCAAAACAATGTGCACCAATACCATGGTCTCACATTCACATCACCTAGAAAACAGTAATGAATTCAAACCTGGAGAGTGAACCACAAAACCTTTAATGCTTATAGATAAAACTGCTGTAGGGTGCAATAGCAAGAAACAACTTTTACAGGCCTCACTGTGACCACCACAACCCACCCCCCAGTTTCTAGGCAATTAGTCTTTTACACCTACTATTAACAAATAGTCAGCTACCAGCCACGAGATAGCTTTAATAATGGTTAAAAAAAGTAAATTCTCATATCACTCACCCTTCACAACACAGCCACATCTCCTCATTTAATGGTGCGTCTGATATCAAGCCAAGCCTCAAAATGAAAAACTCAGCCTTGAGAGGAGAAATAGAAGCAGGGCCTCTTGGAGCTGCACCTCATCAGGTTAACGAGGCTGCCAAGGTGCCTCTCTCCTGAGCTGGTCAGGTGTGCTCTGGCCTTTCCTCACAAATCCTGTGAGGACTCTTCATCCCCAGCTAACTGTTCTGTGGGGCTTTGTGGTTCACAACTACAGCTGATATCAGCTGTATCCGATTTACAGCTTGGTTGAGGAACTTCTGGTGAAAAAGTGTATTTCTTATCTCAGAAACCCTGACTTTAAATCTAAATCTGTTGTGAACTCTAATTCAGAATTAAATTGTGGTTCTTTGTCTTTTTCTGATTAGTACTATCACCTGTCTATTATTAGCATATCAAACAGATGTTGTCTATCATCAAAAGTGGCTCCTGCCTTGTAGTTTCATTATGGTAGGCAAGAGAGCCTGCCATGTATTAGCTTGGGAAAAATCAGGAAGAAACTCAGGCCCATTGTCTAAGCACAGTGCTAGGGATTTAGGTCTGCTATGCTCTTCACTGAACTTAAAGTATCATTTTGGTATCATTGAGAAAATCAGTTAATGTCCCTGAAGCTTCTCCTCTGGAATATCATCTCCATTTTGAACATAAAGCCATTGTCCCCAGTTATCCATCCCTGCAGGCAGGACCATGTTTGCACAGTGCTTTGTAAACTTATGTTTTTAAGAATAATCTGCTGGCACTCAAATCAGAAGCTGTAAGTCATTCTACACCCTCCAACTAAGAAATTGGATGCTACTGACATCCCTGGGAATGTTCTCTCTGGCTTGAAGCTGTTCTTATTTAGGTATCGTAAGTGTGTCCTGTAGCCAGTATTGTTTTGTGGCCAACACTTTGGCTATAGCCCTATAAATCTGCAGACACTCTGCAGCAGGAGTGTAGTGCCAAAACACTGCAGAGTTCTCTGCTCTGCTTGCAGTTTGGGAACACATGCTGGAGCAATACTGCTAGACAGATGTGGCATCCTGAATACCTGATAATACCTGTCAACTTAGTACTTCTAGGACCTATACCCAAAGAGGTATAGAGTTGGCAGTCACTGGGGGTGTCTGTGTCTTCTTTGTCTTCCTTTCCTCCCCTGCCAAATCAGCTACCAGGTTTTCTCTCCTTTGTAGCATGGAGGGGGTAGCAGCATGCTGGGGGACTGCTTACTGCAGGAAAAAACAGCCCCTTCACAGAGCAGAACAAAGAGAACTTCAATCCAAGCTGATGGGGCCAAAGGGACTTTGCAGTGCTGCAAAACCCACCTTCCCATCTGTGCAACAACTGCAGGAGAGAGCTGGGAACCCCGGGGATGCTCTCTCTTGGCACCCTCCCAGGTTCTCAGCTGGCTGCTCTGCTCCTGCTTGGTGTGAATGAGAGAAACTCTGGCTTCAGATGCTATTCTGCCTCTTTCCAAATCCCTGCAGTCTGGCAGGAAGGGAGGTGCTTTAGCAGGGGGAACTGAAATGTATTCAGTACGATTCAGCCTGCTGCAGAGGACAGCTCTTGTAGCGCAGGTGGCAGCATTACAGTGACAGCAATACCTACAAGAGCTCTGCAGCAATTATTAGCATTATGCCAAAAGCCATAACAGGGCCTCTCCTAGGCCTGCCTGCTCCACTAACCACTGCTCCCACCCACAGCAGCTGCATCCCCATCCCACCACCTGCTGCAGACCAGGTGAGCAAGTTTGTTCCAGTCTAACCCCTGACCATTCCATCTTGTCGAGCACAGCATCTGCCAGGCAGGTCAGCATTCCTCCCAGTTCAGGTACTAATGGATGGTGCCAGTCCTGCCCATGGAGCTCCTACCTGCCTGAGAAGATGGCAGGGGAAGAGGGTGGAGAGTTTCCAGAGCTGTACTGACACCAACTGTGTGTGTCATGTGCTGTGGCCATGGGATTTTGCCCTTGGGCTGGCTCATAAATGACTGCTCAGCAGGAGTGGGCTACTGTCTGGCCTTGCAGCTCAGAGCACAGGAGGGGAGCTGAAGAGAGCGGCTGTTCTACTGCTGAGATGGGGACAGTGGGTTGTTATTATTTATGTTGTGGTGCTGCCTAATATGTTCTGGGTGCATTCCAAAGGCAGAGAGAAACATGGACCCTGCCCTGGAGAGCCATGTATAATTGAAAGAGCAGTCAGTGCATCATCCAAACTGCAGGCTCTCCGAACAAGCCACCCCTCCCATTCAGAGGATTGTTTAAGGCTGAAGGGAGTGCTGGGGATCATGCAGACCACCCCAACTACTGTCATGGACTGGGATTTATTTAATCTTCCCAGAGCAATGGCTGGAAGCTTAGAAGAGATTCCACAGTGTCCCCTGATAGTTTGTTCCAATTGCTATAACTCTTCTTGGAATGGTGAGGTTTTTTCCTAATATTTATACTAAATGTTCCCTGCTGCAGCCTCAAGCCATAACAGCATTTTCTGTCATTTTACTAATGAGAGTATTTGATGTGTGCTCTTCCTCAGAACATCTCTTAATATATCTGAGCACAGCCAGCCTGTCTCCTCCATGGTACAATCTATCCCAGGGCTCTCAGCATTTCCTCAGAGGCCACACCACTTTCGTGGGTCAGTGCACAGCTCCAGTCAGCTTGCCTGTCTTCATCTCAGCTGGTACAAATGAATACTAAACACAGAATCCTTCTCTGACTTTCTTAATATGTACCACATGGCCAATGCTCTCCATGCCTCCAGCATTCAGGCCCTCTGAGCTCTTTGCACACCATCATTTAGGAGCCTTCACAACCATTGACACAGCGAGGGACTCTCGAGTTGTAATTGGGGTTCTTTGTTACTGATGCAGAGAGATAACTGGGGGTCCACAAGGTGCTCCAGAAAAACAGGGGTGAAACTCAGACAGCATCCAGAAGTGCTGTGGGTGGACCTGTATGCCACACTCCCTCCATTCTGCTGCACACATTTTTCTGCACAAGGATGAAGATATGCACTGTAATGTCTTGTTCATGTAGACCTGGAAAATTGAACTCTTAGACAAATAAACTCAGAAGCAGATTAATGAGATTATTCATGACACAGGGAGATATATTTTCCCTCCATTTCTCCTTGTCTCTCATAGATAACAGGTGAAAGCATACATGTTGTGGTCTCAGCAGTGAAAAACAAATTAATTATTTATTGCGAGTCTTCCTGGGTAAAGCCTTTCAGAACCATTTTCTAATCTCTGGTGCCACAGTGAAGCTCCTGGAAAGGAGCTCAATTTCTCAGAACATCGTGTAGCTGTGCAAGACCTTTCATTGATGTCAGAGCACCCAGAATCTTAAACCCCTCTGAAAATGTTGGACATCATTAGCAAACAACCGGTTAAAGTGTGCAGCAGCTGCCTGGGTCTTCTGCTCTGAACACAGCTACCTATCTGGGATTTTACCAGGAATAATGAACAGCAAAGACTAGATGGATGAAACCAAGGCTGCACTTGGTGGTGATTTATCTTGATAGGCATAAATCAATGAGAAAAAGGGGGGGAAAAAAGAAAGAAAGGAAAACCAATAGAATCCAAGACAAAAGATCTGCAAAGAAAGATGTTTTGCAGAGTTTTTTTATGAGGTTTCAGGTGGCCTTCCTTAATCCTGACTCAGAAAATTCATGAATATTTCTGAATCTAGGAGGACAGAATTATGTTGCCTAAAGCTATTCTCTTTGAATTTTCTCTCTGAAATGCATGCATGGACTTCGTGGATGTTCTGGACTTGCCACACAGTTTTGTATTCATACAAAAAAGTATTTGTTTTTGTTAGTTATACCTGGGCTCTCTTGGGGTCCTGAATCACATCCTAGGCAAGCTTATATTCAATCAGGAATAATCAGTGACTTTAAATGACCATTAGGCTTAAGTAGTTAGGAAGAGCAGTCAGTTAATAATCAAGGTCTAGAGCTTACTCCCTCATTTTATTTCCAGGGCCTGCTTTGAAATCCCCCATGCATTAAGGGCTTGCAGAGAAGCCTAATGATTAGAGAAGCATAATTCAAGCCTAATGATTAGAAAGCATAATATCACAAAGCCTGGTCTTTCTTCCCAGCTTAGTACCAATGTGTCCATGTAAACATTGTGTATTGCACTTGGCTGAGCACCCAAGGTGAATGTCATTCCTGCTTTGCTGTCCTCCAGCAGGTTCATACATCACAGGGCTGCTGGGAGCCTTTGCCAGCTGCTGTGCACATCACCATTTGCAAAACTAAGTGTTGACGTCATGCAGTGTTTCACAAAGAAACCCAGACCTCAGCACATAATCCCAAACCACTGGCTTAGCCCAGAGGAGAGTGGAAGCCTGTAAGGGGGGACAGCAAACTGCTTAGTGACCAACCACAATGGTAACCATGGCCATCGCAATGACACTGATCCAAGGCCAAGTGGAAGAGGCAGCTGTGGGCACTCAGAGAATATGCACAGGGAGATGAGGAGCTGCACTGCCCGTGGAGCCTTGCAGGGACCATATGTGCTGTGACATGGCAGGATTCCCAAAATGCCAGGGCAAATCAGACAGGCTGTGCAGTCAGCACAGCCAGCAGAGCCAATACAAGCCTTCCACTTTGGAAGAGGAAAGGATGCTGGATTTTGGGTAGCCCCAGGGCCAAGAGGTTGCAGCTGCCTCGCTGATTTTGCTCTGGGTTAAGGCTGACAACTGCAAAAACATTCCACAACCTTGCTGTTCTTTGCAGGGTTTGTCACTCAAAGCCAGCAGTTGGCTGGACTCAGAGGAAATCACAGACTCACTGTTTCAAACATGGGGAGGAACACGAAAAGCCACAACTAAAACAGCTGCTTCCTTCAGCCTCCCTGACCCCTCGGGTGGAGACCAAAGCAAGTTTCTTCCCCTGTTCTCCTCACTGGCTCAGAGGACAGCCCTCATACATGCTATTAACTCTTAGTAGGGAGGAGCTCCTGAGGGACCTCAGGTGAAGTTGGTGGAAATCCAAAACAAAACCTTAAAGGTGAGGTTTTAGCAACAATTTTTATGCTGTACTGGAATGAAATGAGATGTGTAAATCTTCCCCAGAAAATGAGTTTATGCTTTGCTGAGAAGAGACCCCATCCCAGGTGAGTGCCTTCAAAGCTGGACAGAGCCCTAAGGTGCCAGAGCTTTTCCAAATCAGGCTGTAGCATTATTCTTTCTGTTTCCTGCAAGGAAGATGTCCCAGGGGTTCAAAGCAGAGAATGCCACCCTTCTGTGGTGTACAATGCTGGGGGCTCTTCTCTCCTCCCCTCTGGCTTGCAAATGAGAAACTTTCCCAACAGCGTGTTAGCTGAAACTCCCCTGGGAGAGCTGGTGGAGAACATTGACAAATACTTAATTTGTGACTGGGCAGAGATGGAAAATGAACTCTGAGATGTTCTTATGGGAGCATATTTAGAAAGAGCATTGGGTATCTCAGGTATCTTCAGATCTAACAAGAAAGGGAGGTTTAACTGCTTCCTTATGTTAGGTGGCCCCTCACTGAGGGCAGTGGGTTCAGAAGTGAGCCTTCAGTTCACTGAAATTGTTATTCAGCTGCTTAGATCCTGAGTGGGTTATTTGAGAGCATGCAAACAAGTTGAAATAGGATGGGAATGAAACCCATATTCCCTGTGTCTCAGGGTTCTATTTACCAGATCATCATTCCTCGCAGACACAGTGCATGTGACTCATATCTACAATGTCAGAAGTGAACCAACACACCCCAGTAAATGAAAGAATGTTTCCAGAACTAGTGTGACCTAAAGTTCCTCAGGATTTCAGCCCCCCTAGGAGGGAAGGCAAGGCAAGGACAGACGATATGGACAACGATGCAGGAACATTCCTCATTCACCACAAAGAATCCTTCCATGAAATGACCAAATACCTCAGAAACAGATGATTTACTCCTGAATAGTCACTCTAGAACTGGGCTTTTCTATCAGAAGCCTGAAAACTTCTCTAATTCCTGGGCTAAACAGATATTTTCAGTGGAATATAAGAATACTATTGACCAGTTCATGGCCTTCCATTTCTCTGCTGAAGTTAATCTTCAACTTAAATAGCTTTTAACACCCTGGTTCTCTATGCCAGAACAACTTTATCACAGCTTTGCCTCATCTTCTTAGGCAACTGATGACTTACCTTCAATCTTTTTTTAACATTACCATCTATCACCTCCCCTCTAGCCTGTTCCTTTCCCATTTTTTTCCACTTTTGTGGTAATCTCAAAATTTTTAAGCTCTGTTAGAATTTCCCCATCATGGCTATATACCTTTTTTGTTTCACTGAAGTTTAGACAGATGTGATGTATCACATGTCCTTCGTCCAGATCAGTTCTCTTATCAAAGAAAAGCTTGTAGTTAGAAATTATTTATCCTTTATCAACACCTGTAGTTTATATCATTTTTCCATTTCTTCCTTGTATTTAATTATTTTTTCTTTCAATAATTGTTCTGATAGCCCTGTATGCTACAGTGGTCAGAGTGATCAGTTTATATTTTTCCAGATGGCTTCCTCCCTCCATCTTAAGTACAGGTGCTACATTTTCTATTCTCTAATCATACAGCACTACCTTTAACTTGATGAATTAGTAAAATATTTTCTAACCAACTTGCAGTTTCATCTGCCAGGTCTCCCAAATTTTGAGGGTGAAGATATTTTGGTTCCCTGCACACATCAGTTCAACACCTTGTGTTTTCTTTCCCATTGGCCACCCTGCATTTCTTCCACGTTCGGTATCTTTAAAATGTACCTATTACGTTATTACATTATTATAAAGTTTGGGTCATCCCTGGGCTCCTTAAAGAAAAAAAGTTGGGGCATGCCCACCATTTTCTACATCAGATAATTGTTACTGTGTCTGCAAATCTGACTTGTCTCCCCTTCTCCTCCCTTGTATTTCCTCCTCTCTGCTTTTAAAAGAAGCAGGAAAGAGAAATTTTCCATATCTCCAACAAACTCTCTTTGCTGTCTGTTTGTTCACATGTGCTTAGGTCGTTCAATAATGTTTGTATTGAGAGAGAGTAGAGAACTCCTAGAGCAAGCAGGAAAAACTGATTGTGATTATTCACTCTGACAGGAAAGAAATGTTCTGGCTGCTGAAAATGTCTCCCTGGAATATTTCAGGATTGTCCATAGGGAGTTCATTTTTAGCTCTACGGGTTGAAACCAGTGTTATATTAGATAACTATTTAATTTCATCTCTATGTGTAGTAATGTCCAGAAAGGGTCCTGAAGTGAGACATGCAAATCATACAGATAAGCTCAACCTCCATGCTTTAATTCCAGCACCAGGATCTTTGAGAACACCCTGTCCCTTTCCCTACTTAGAAGCCTTACTAAGTAAGTGGCCTTCACTCAGTTCAGATGGGTTTGTTGCCAGATGTCTCCACAGGCAAGATTGCTTTCTAACTTCATTCTAATAATAAATATGAACACTGTTTCACAATACCTTTCAGCATGGGAATTCAAAGTGTTTTAAATATGTTAAGCCTTTTAACAGCAATGAAGAACAAATTTTGTAAATTAGGGTTTAACATTGTAAGAGCAGATGAAAATCAACCCTGTGAAGAGTACAAATATAAGGGGATAGCTTTGGCTTTCTGATGGATGACAACCTACATCAGATCTTTGGACAAACTTCACCTTTAATAGCCTTTTCCAAGCTCATGGTAGTGCTACAGAGATCTCTTCAGTCAGAAAAGATGTTTCCTGGAGAGCAGTTTATATAAATGGGCTCTCTGCAGCTGCTGAACAGCATATCTCCACCAAAACAAGGGAATGTATCCCCTTTGGATTCTGCTGTAGGAGTTTCACTGCTTTCCTGCTACATTTTCCTTACTGTACAGTGAACCCATTAAGCTGATGTTTGCTCCCAAGCTATGCCCTAGAACTTCAGGGAACATAGGGACTTGGAGATCATCTGGCATGGGAGTATTCTTGCTCTCTGCCAGGCTTTTCCCAGGCAACAATCCTATCAGCACTGCTGCGCTGCTACCACAGTGACCTGGCTCTGAGTTCACCTGCCCTCAGCATCCTTCTGTAGTGAAGGCCTGGATTCTTCAAATCTTCCTCATCCTTAGGAAGATGTGATCTGTGCCTAGAACATCCTGCAGAGGAAAGGCTTTTTTCCCAATAAGGTGTGATGGCTCAAATTGACCAGACAATTTCTTTCTGTTGGAGGACAATGTGTGAATGAGGAGCAACCTAACACCCATTATACAAGAAGGTTTTCACGCTGATCCAACACTTTGGAAACACTGCAAGTTATTTTTTGGGCACCACAGTATTTGGTGTCAATGAACTGCCTCTCCTGCAGAAGGGAAGAAGCTTGGAACCCTAACCCATGCTGTAAGCTGCAGGACTTCCAAATCTGCTTGGACCCTTGGATGTGCAGATGGAAGCTCTCGGAGCCCCAGTTCAGCATGGCAGAGCTACTTGGGAGCTGCAGACCCTCAGTATCTGCCTGGGTTTCTGCCAGTCATAGTGGTGACAAGGCACAGATCCAGGGGAATTCAGCCTGTATTTCAGAGGGAATTTATTCATTTAGATGAAACAGAGTTTGTTTGTTTGTAGTTAATCATTGCTTTCTGATGAAGAAAACATCTTGCAAGAGAATTCCCAGCAAATTCACTTGCTGGATTTCAGCAGAGAAGCTCAAAATCTTGGATGCCCCCTCCCACCTCTGCTCCCAAAGCTCTTTGGCAGCCTTTGCCCTGTGACAGCCTCCTTGGAGCACACGGGCCTTGCTGCAGTCCAGTGGCACTGAAGAACACAGAACCCATGAGAGTAGACACACTTTGAAATTGGATTGTGGTTTAGCTTCTCAAGCTCATTTCCTCATCTTTTTTTTTTTTTTTTTCTGCAGCATTTATTCCTGCCTTAAAACATCATTTTCTTTTCTATCTCCCTCCAGAAGCACAGCAGCATGGCTGTTCCTCTCTTTTCTGAGACAGTGAATTGGCTGGGGACCTCAAAAGTCAGGAAGTGTTGGCAGCTGCCACGGTTCTGTCATAAGTTTCTAAAATCTGGTTTTCATACAGCTACAGCAACCAGACCAATGTGATAAATATAAATTTTCACTTTCTTTTACTTTTGATCCTGCATGATAGTAGAAAAAGATGTGATGGTTAAATGGCAAAAATGAGAGGAAATAAAAAAAGTGAGAACTACAGGTCCTGAGCCTGCTAGTCTAAAGAAGCAGGGCTTGCAAAGGTGTCAAAGGCAAGAACTTCATACAGTTTTTGCAAATAAACAGATGCTGAGTGATAGGGACACTTAGCTCTCTTGGAAGGGAAGCTGTAGCAGGGTTCAAACCATATTAGGCACTCGAACATAGGTGAAAATCCAGCAGACTCCATTAGTTCTTGTGCTTATGGAAACACTTCTTTTCCATGTCAGTATCTTGAACTCAGTTTTCCCATAGCAAGGAAGGCAGATTTTCAATGTTTTAAACAGTCAGCAGTAGAGATGGTGATAGTTTCCTTTTTCTTTCCACAATGGCAGATTGAAGTATTCTTTAACAAGGAAAGATTTTTATAGAGCTCAACAAAGATGCTTAAAAAAGATGTTACTGTAATTAGAAAATATAGACTGAGTATAACTCATGTCCTCTCTTGGGGGTCATGGTTTTCTCTGTCTACACGTTGTCCTCATTTTTTTGTGAAATATAAGGCAGACAGAACATAAGCCATGAGTATATACTTGGAAAAATTCTAAAAAAATATAAAAAACCCACTGTGGCTTGATTCCATAAAGAAGAAAAGGTAAAAAATTGTCCAGACTTTTTTCGTTTAACACCACCCTATGGAAAATCACACCAGCTCTGTAGCACTTGTCAGTGCAGATCCCTTGCTTTAAGCCAGGCAAAAATTTGGTGCTGTGTGTTTTGCCCTTTGAGTGTGGGAAAACACCACGGGGGAAAAAAGTGTTAGTGCTTTCCATTTCTTGCATTAATCCTCTCAGCCTGCAGAGTTATCATTATCATTCAAATAAAATGATAACAAACCCAGCCATCTGCTTAAAAAGCCCAGGCTGGTCATAAATCCACTGGATCCCTTAGATTTAAAAAGGGGGAAATGCTTTGAAGCAAAGGGGCTCTTATGCAATGCCAGCCCCCTCCCTGGGAGTGCTGAAACCTTTAATCACCAAAGGAGGGGGAGATGCACCGAGGCCTGGGAGTCCCGGGTCAATATTATTCCCCTTACATAACATCCTGCTTTATTTGGTGATTGAATGGACTTTTTTGTTGGGTTT
Source organism: Chaetops frenatus (assembly GCA_013400775.1). Taxonomy (NCBI): domain Eukaryota; kingdom Metazoa; phylum Chordata; class Aves; order Passeriformes; family Picathartidae; genus Chaetops; species Chaetops frenatus. The sequence continues at coordinate 694,933 of VZTR01014602.1, forward strand.
TTTTTGTTGTTTTAACTGAACTTGTCCTTTAGATGCCAAGAAAGCTTATTGGTGAATTGCAACCTCTTCAGAAGAAAAGCGAAACTCACTCACAATCAAAACCAAAACAGCATGACAGATTGAGATTTACTATCTAAAACCAAACAATCATTAACAACAAATAATCCAGCAAAGAAGCTACAGCAAGCATTGGGCACATTCCTGACAGAAAATTAGGGCCAGCCTGGCAGGACAGAGAGACAGAGCTCCCCCTCTCCCACAAACCTGAATTACCCAGTACATATTTTCTTTACCCTCCTGCAGGGAAAATGTTTTATTGATAAGGCCTCTCCTGGGTTTGTGATTACCCCCAGGGCTGAGTGAGATTTGAAGCTGGTCTGTTTGACATCATGTCTAGACAGTCCCTTTCCTTGGCAAACACTCAGCGTACCTGAGAACACACCAGTGAGTCCAATAATGTGCAAAAATGGGCAGGAGGAACCTTTAGGGGCATGTTGGACACACTGAGGAGGCTGCACAGAGACACTTGGAGGTGTGTGTAGCACAAGGAGTCCTCTTACATGGGTGCACTCACAGCTCTGCCCTCTCCTGTCCAGGCACACAGCTGTGCCCAGGCTGACACCATAAAGCAGTGTCCATGATTCCTGCAAGCAGACACTCCAGCACAGCCATGCCCACAGCAGCAGAGCTGCCCTTGGTGCCTGCACACACCAGGAGTATGCACTGCCCCTTGTCCCCACAGTGGTGACTTGGCAGGGCTGCATTACACTGTGCCATGCCATGATCCACATGGCACCTCCAGCTCTCTGCCCGGGGCCTGTGGCATGGGTATCTGAGCTCCTAGGGAAATCCTTCTGGAGGTTACAACCTGGTGCTTTAAGGAAAACAAACTCAGAACCAGTTTTCCTTAAAACACAGCAGATCTGGATTACCTGCTCAAATCTGGGAAGGGAAGGCACGATATCTGCCTTTCAGTGAAGGCTCCAGTCCCTCTTCCAGCCCCTGGGCTCTGTGATATACATGTAGGGGCTCTCTCACAGTGGGTAAGAGAGCAAATACCACACTTGTACATGAAAACAGACCTGCGCCTTGCCCTGACTTCTTCCAGGGTTGGTGCATCCACACAGATGAGTGCTTGATTCCTCAGCCCGGCACACAGGTCTCTCTTCAATCTCTGTTCCCTGGTACAAAAGGAGAGGGTGGAGACCTCGAGGTTCCTCCAGGACAGCCAGGCACTATGACTGCCCTTAACATCTTTTAGGCTCACATGATAAAGCTGCTGCCTGGTGACCAAGCCCATGCCAACTGAATTGTTGTCTGGGCCAACCAACACCCACAGGGCCCAATCCCTTTTGTGCTCTCCCTCTTTGAACTGGGTAGAAATCATCTCAGTGAAAACCTCTGGTATTTTTAGGCCAGAGCTGAGGTGCCTGAAGGGCTCATGGCTGGTTGCCCACCTGCCCCTTAGGGGTGGGGCATGCAGAAGGCAGGGAGGAAAAGGCACGGTCACACCGTGGTGTTTTGCAGCCCTCCTCAGCTGCCTGGGTGCCATAGTGAGCCTGTAGGCAATTTATTCAATAAATAATACAGACCTGAAGAATCTCTACATAAGGGAGGAATTCAAAGGTTGCTGAGAACCACCTTTGCTTCCAAGTGGGATGGAAGACCCGAGAAGAGCTCCCCTCTGGTCCTGGTTAGCAGCTGGCTGGCTCAGCTGAGCATGCATCACACAGCAAAATGCGATAATTGTCTTGCTCTGTGCTCCCCAAACCTGCCAAGTGTGGCTGATGCCCACTGTTAGCAAATCCCACCCTCATTATCTGCTCCCCATCCTCGTCCGTCCGAGGCGCCGGGCTCTGGAGTGCACAATTAAGCACCCGCCATCCCATTGCTCCTGGGCCAGTTTGTCATCGCCAGCGTTTGTTTGGGAATGTTTGTTGGGAAGCACATGGTGGCAGGGTCAGTGGATGTTGTTGAGGTTTCTTCCTCTTGCGCCTGGGGGCCAGAGAGCTTTGTGCGTTTCTCAGTATGTTAAAGGCAATTAAAAAAAAATAAAAAAAAACCAACATCAGGATAACTTAAAGCAGATGTGAACACAAGCCTGAGACCCTTCTGAGCACAAACACAGCCATTTCGTTGCAATTCCAAAAGGCTTTTCTGGCAAGCCTCCCACCCATGTCCTACATTCTTTCATTCCAAGGAAGACAAACAATTCAGACTGGAGCAGCAAGGCACGTTTTTCAAATAAACAGGTTCCCTCAAACAGTTTTTGCCTTTGTGTCACCCCAATACCGCATTCCTCTCTTAAAAGGATCTTCTGGGATGATCTAAATGACAATTTGTGTCACACCTTCCATTTAAAGGGTTCAAAGCACTGCACTTAGCCCAAGTGAGGCTCTCACATGGAAGCGTTTTCATTTTCATATGCATTTCATATGCATTTCATATTTCATATTCATGACCTACGGGAAGCTGTGGAATCTGCAGTATTTTTGGATGGTAAAACCAGAAATCCTGTAGAACCTTGCACTGCTGGAAGAGGAACATCCCTGGAATGTGATGGGCACTACTTGCTGGTGACTGCGGATCCTTTGAAAAGCAGGTTCCATGGTCATTTTTCCTTGTCAACACCAGGTCTGTGCTTTTAAACAAATAAACCTTTACAAGTCTTTCAATGGCTCAACCAGGGGGAGATTTTTGGACAGAAGTAGTCTATAATACATAACCTGCTTCTCTTGTTACTTTAATTCCATCTCTCATTTCTCCCTGTGTCCCTCAGACAAGTAGCTGCCTTACCCAGAGTCACTCAGCCCTTCCTTGTAGTTTCTAAGCTTCATTCTTACTTCACCAGCTACTTTTGAGTCTGGCTGTGACTTCTGTGAATAATTCCTGGACTCTGCTCCAGCCTTGCTCATGAGTTCTCTTCAGCTCCACATTGCTCCACCTGTCTCTTGATAAGTAAAAGCAAGGCCAAGTTTGGGAGGATTTTAGTATTTCAAAGTTTTGGTTCATTATATCTTTTCCATATTCTCCTCTTTGAGAAAGAACAGAGGTCATGTCTGGAGAACCTCAGGAGATGGGTGGAGACAGTTCCAAAATCTGCACTTGGGATCCTGTATCTCCTGGACCTTCCCCATACAAGGAAACAAAACTGAGGCAGACTCAGCTCTAGCCTTCCACCCACAGAAAGCACACAGCCAGTACTGGCAATTTCCATTTAAAATCAAGATGGCTTGGAGATATCCTGGGCTGCTGTGTGTGGTCAATTTGAAGAATTTCTTAAGCCCTCCAGTTAAATGGCATCTACACTGTTACAATTGATTTTAAGTATTACATAATAGATGTCATAAATAAAATAGCAGGTAGCAAATAATAAATAATAGATAATAAAATGGATTATTTCTCACAGATTAAATAAAGAGGGATTAAAAAAAATAATGCCTTCTGCAATGTGAGGACAGAGGAACGGCTTGAGAACCAACAGGAGATCAGTCCCTGAGTGAACAGTTTTAATCCATGTGATTTTCTCCCCCACTACAACAGCTTCATCCCAAGTTTCATAGCTGGATTATTTAGTAAGACACAGGTGGATGTGATGATCAGTGCAATAGGAGCCAAGTGACTCCAGTGGTAGGGGTGAAGCAAGAGAAATGAGATGGCCTTCATAGCCCAGCTCTTACAGGAGGTACACTGTTGCATCAGCTGAGAACAGAAATATCTACTCCAGCCTCCTAATAGGATTTTCATATTCCTCACGAGCTTAACATGGGAAAATATGTACAAAAATAAATCAGTCATTACAAATCATGATGATGAAAAATCTTTAAATCTCCCAAATCCTTCTAAATCCATTTACAGGATTCTGTATTTCTCACAGTAAGTTCCTTCAGTTAATTCTGTGACTGAGTTAAGGTACCCAGAGGAGAAATAAAAAAAAGCTGTGCTTGAAAAATATTTTTCTTTGACTGCTGGACCTGACAAACCAAGGGACAAGCACCCCGTATCAAGGACAGCTGCGTAAACTTCCTGAGCACAAGAAATTAATCATAATAAAAGACTTTAAATTTTTTTTAATACAGTTAGGTACCAAAGATAAAAGGATTATTTCCCAGAATCATTCATGTTTGGCACAGATCCTGATTGCTTAGATGAAGAACTTTTATTAGAGCTTTTCATAACCTCTAACCTCCAAATCTGTGGAATGCCTTACATGGAAAATACAGAACACAGTAAAATTGCAAGTGTTCCTGGCTTTTGTGTTCCCTCACAACAATATTCCTTCCTGCTCTTCAGCAACTCACCCCAGGGCCTTGCAGGCAGCAGTGTCTGAAGGCTGCTCCCAAGCCAACTCTTGGCTAATAAAAATAATCCTGAAAGTTGGGTGGGACTGAATCAAGCAAAGTAAACCACTATTTAAGCCTACCCAGATTTGCCTCTACTTGTATATGAGTGTGAATTGAGTGCTTAAGGATTTCAGGCTTCTCCTGATTGAAGTTTCAGATATTCCTGCTTTTGGTGCTCAAAAGCTGCTTGCTGCTAATTTTGGTTATGTGCTCTGCATGTGGTTCTACAACACAAACCCATTCTGCTACATGGATGGAGAGGCCATGAGAGCTTGGTACTTCTTGTCCAGAGCCAGCTCCACAAAGGGACCTGGGAATGGCAGGCTGACCCTGGGCAGAGCAGTGTCCACTCACCCACCAGGTTCCAACTGAAGCTGCTGCAGGAGGCAGGAGAAGAAAGGGGAGAAACGCTCTCCCGCTGCCAAAATACAGCACGAACTCTGCAGTTACTTTACACCTTTGTTCACCCTGAAATTTCAAGCAGCAGGGAAATGAAACTAAACTGAGGATGAGGCAGAAGGGAGTCCTGCCCTGTGCTGGCTGGGGCGCAGGGACAGGGGCAGCACAGCTGGGATGTCATCAGTTGACGTCGGAGGGCTCAGGGTAGCAGCTGCTCCTGAGGCAGGAAGGTCAGGAAGCTGCCTCCATCCCCATCTGCCAGAGCTGTGTCCAGCCCCAAGCTGTCACTGCATCAGTATTATTTCATCACGTACCAACAGTGCCTCTAACTCCAAGCTCAGCCCACAGGCTATACAGGCAGAAAATAAATTTTAGGGACACACTTGTTCTGTGATGGCCTTTAGCATCAAAAACAAGTATAAAGCTATTAAGTGCAAGAGGGGAAACTGATATTTGGGGATGGAGGAAGACTTACAGCTCAATTCTACAGGGCATTCACTCAGAGGAACAGCCCCTTTGAAATTATGATGCAAATCTGGAGGTTTTTCAGCAATTTCAGCTAAATCCTTCAGGCTTGTGCACACAGAGAGGTTAATTTGGTTTCAAGCAGTATGGATTAAAAGCAGAGCAGTTATTCCTGATTAATTCCCTCTGTGATCACTTCTGTTTTGGAATAAAAATGCCTGACTCTGAACCAACCCAACTTATCCCCAGACTGGTTTAGCTACATTTAGAGTCAGTCAGTCTTTTCCAACTGACAGTGTTTGGAAAGACAATTGGTTGGGAATAGTCAGAAATTGCTTCACAGACAGTCAAACCTTTACTAGGTCAGGAAAACCACCTTTAAATATGGAATATTTTCTAGATGAGATTCAGATATCAATTACATCATTAACATGTTCAGGATAATTCTGTTCTCATCCATGAGCCAACTTTTGATCTAACCCACAATAAGAACTTGACCACTGAATTTAGAGGAAGTTTTTCTAAGAACTGAAGGAAAAAAATGTTATCAGACCTTCAGCAATGATTCCAGGGAAGTCATACACAGGAAAGGGTGACAGAACTGACCCTTTATTTCCATGCAACTAGTTAAAAAAATTGTCAGTTGGAAATAAAGTTTTATAGGAGGGAAAGCATTGAAGGTCTTGAGTTGCTTGTAATTTACTTTTTTGGCTAGAATATTGTTTAATCTGTTATAACAAACAGGGAAATGAAAACAGTGAGAAATCCAAACATTTCACCAGTCAGGAAACCAAAATGCAGAGAGACCTTGACCATTGAAGAGCAGCTGAAAGGAACATTAGAGCACAGCTGAGCTAAAACTGGAGGTGAGGAATCAACAAACTACCTGTGGATTCAGAGGATGCTCTGGGACCTTCCACTGGAAATATCTAGAAACTGATCCCTGGGCTGCAGTGAAAGCACTGCCTCCACTCCAGCCTTCTGCTCAGGAGTGATGCCTGCACTGGCTACGTGCAAATCTGTGTTTCCAAAAATCATCAATTCTCCCCTGCACAATGCAGACACCTCCAAAAGAGAGCATGGAGGCTCTGCAGGTGCTGATGGCAACACTGCAGGGCAGGCTAAGAGACAAAGAAAAGAACAATTATCTAAGATGGAATATCTGGTCCTGTTGCAACTCATTCAGACAAACTCCAGCAAAACATCTCCCTCCTCCTGCCCTGCAGGCAGAACTTTCACCTACCAAAGTCACATCCCACTCTTGCCACAAACTCTTCCCCAAAACCATGCCTTGCCCAAGCTGATCTCAGAGAGACTAATCCTGAAAACTACCTTTAGAAATCTCAGTGTAGTGGATGAAGAAATGAGGAATTAATTACTTGACTAAAGTAAGTGAGCAATAATTAGGAAATCTTAAAAAGCTGGAAGTTTTAGTACCTTTCAAGTTTCTGCTGTCACTCTCATCCTGGCTTGCTGCTGTGTCCTACAAGACTCAGGGATTGTTAATAATCTACATCAATTTACAGTCTCTCAGGTCAGGAAGATTAGAATGAGAGGTGGATCAAATAATACGAAAAATAAAATTAGGATGTTTGGGCAGTAGACATCATATAAACATTAGTTCCATCAGTTGCTGTTATTTACTGCTTGTGAAGAACAGCAGGGAATACAGAATAGGGCAAGGGGGGCTGGTCACCAGGCTGCAAGTGGACAGAGCTGCCAAACTATAAATATGCTGATGTATTTTTACACTTGTTGTGACAAAGTCAGGATGGTCGTTGTGATGCTGGAATGTTGCTGGGGCTGTTTTCTAATTATAATTAGATTCTGTTACTTTTCCAGTGTCATTATCAGAGACACAGTCATGTGTGCTTGCTTTTAAATGCTACTGGCCCTGCTAATTATTCTGGGCACAAGGGAACTCCACAGGCAGAGGGGAAATAATTCCAGTCCCAGGAGCGCCTCCTTCAGACAGTGGGAACCACCCTGACACCATCACAGTCCACAGCAGGGACACTGCCACTGATGCTGCAAGATGCTGTGACTGATTTTTGGATGCCAATTTCAGTGAGGACCCCTCCAACAGCACACCTCAGGGGGTGCTGGCAGCCTCTCTGCAGGTGCTCTTTCCTTGCCCTCACCCGCTGGTGCCCTCATGTCTGTAGGATCTTTTGCACCTGTGGATTCAAAGGCAGGCTTTGAAAGCAAATGTACTGAAACATTTTCAGAATCCAAAAATAAACGACATCTGTCACTATAAAATGACTTGCTGAAGCAGCCACACTTAAACGTCAGTGCCTTACCCAAGCATCTGATGCTAAAAGGGTTTTTCATTTTTTTCTACCAGCACAATTGTTCTGCATCTCACAAGTACCAACACAGGGACCTTCCCAAACAGACTACGGGAAGCTGTGCCCAGGGGAAAGAGAACCCTGGGCTTTGTGGGTGTAGTTGATGTGCAGAATGATTCCAGCTGAAAGCATTAGAGGACTTCCTGTAGCAGCTCCTTATCTACAAATCCACAGGAAAGTGGAATTAAATGATGGGACTTAACAGTGAGGGAGAACCTCACTGTCTCTGCTTAATCTTCCTATTAGGATAACATAACCAGGACAAGGGCAGGAAACTGACTGCCACACTGATACAACACTTCAGGACTAGTTTTTACTGGAATTCTATGCTACCAATGGTATTTCTGATGTTAAGCAAATAGCAGGAAAAAAATGGAGATGGTTCTGAGCAAGTCTTCCAGAAGCTTTTGCCATTCAGCCTCAGGCACTGCTCTGCCTGATCAGGTTTGATTGCTGTTCAGGTACCTCAGTGTGCACTTCAGGTCCTTCAGCCTGGAGATTCCAGATTCTGCATTTTACACCATTCCTAGGATACCTCCCATGCTGTGGAGTGGCCTCTGAAATATAAGGATTCATAGTCCATCAGACCTTGCAAACTTCTCTGTATTCATTAAATGTATCTTTAGGTCTTATGCATTCCCTTATGTTTGTGTCTGAATAAACCATTGAAGCTTCAGAGGGGAAAAGCTTTCAAGATCATCAACAGTCCTGCTTTTATCAGCTGCAGATTCTTCTTTATATGTTCTTTCTGTGTCAGAGGAAAAAATGATTGACTCTTGCACTCAAAATTCCACAATAACTATTCATGGTTTTCCCTAATTACACTGGCTTTATGTCCAGAAAACAAGGTGTTAGTGCCCAGTGTATATCTTCTTTTGCTCAGCATCAAGCCCTGAGTTCTATTTTCCTTTTTATCAACAGCTCTTTCCCTTCCTAATAATGATTATGATACCTTTCAAACATTTTTAGATTGGTTTAAAGTCACCTTTTAATCACCTTGTACAGCCAGGGCATGTATACTTAGCTCCATTAATCTTACTTTATTTAGCTGCCATACTGCAAGGCAAGATGCTCCCATCAAACAACCCTTCACTGGCTCTGTAGGAGTATCAATTACTCTCAGTCCCAGGGGGACTGGTCATCTCTGCAGCCCAGGGTGCTCCAGAGGTGTGTGCAGGCTGGGATGATGGAGGAGGGCATTTCACCTCACTTTACAGCTTGGAAATATAGGAAAACCATGTAAATGAATCCTTTTTGCTTTTAGGAATATGATATACATCCTCCAAAGCAGGGAAGTTAATTAGCCCAGCAGCTCTGACAGTGTTTTCTCCTGGGAAAAAAAACTTCCACTCCTTCAGTGATCAGAACTTTTTAATCCTGGTGCCAAATGCATTTCTCTGAATTGATATTGGTGGAATGAAAAGGCTTTCTTCTCTGTTTCAGCCTTCTCTCCCAGGATAAATCTTTTTGGAATTTGATTTACATATTGTGCTTTTGAATGTTCTTTTAAATGTTAAAAAATGACTGTGTGAGAATGTCGCCTTCTCATTAACAAAATTTACTACATATTTTCCTCCATTGTTACCAGTACAGTTCCAGCAGTGTTAACAATGGGAACCCTAGAGCAAATGGTCTGGCACCAGCACTTGTCATCCAACTATGGCTGGTCAAAAATGTGTTTGAAAAGTAGCCTTGTATTTTTTTTTAAGTGCACTTAATTTCAGTAAGCACTTCCAAATGATTTTTTAAAATAAAATAAAAAATAATCCAATGTTTAGTTGTATTTTAATCAGAAAGATATTGAAAAGTTTCTGATTTTTTTGGGGAAAACTTACGGTGGCGAAAAAAGGAAAGTATTGTGTTGCATTACCTGCCTTTTTCTTGGTTGTGGTGAGGAAGTTAATGAAAAGAACAGGTGGGTATGGGTGTCTTCATTCACAATAAACTGAAGCAGTTTTTTAAAATTCAAAATCACTAACAAAATGAGAAAAAAATCATAAACTTTTTGATTTCTTTAAAATTCATTCTAGTGTATACTTCTCTTTGTATCATAGAGGAGTGTCAGTATAATATGGCTCATCGTGATAACAGTGAGTGACCAAGTTTTCAAGTTTGCAGGAGGCTTTCAACACTAAGGTAAGGAGCCCTCAGCTAAATTCAGCAAAGGCAAGAAATATTTAAATGTGTTTCTAGCACTGGTGGAAGAAGTGAAGCAGCAAAGCTCTCTGGTGAAAGCTCTGCAGGGAGCCAGAATGGTACCCTCTGCTATGAAAACTTAGTAATCTACAAAAGCTACTTCCATTCATTGGAAACTACTGATACTTTTTTCCCTTTTGCAAATACTTAATTTCCTTTGTTACAACAAATCTCTGCTGTAACTAAAACACAGCAAAAGCACATGCTCTGAAATCCCTCAGCTGCGCCTTCCTATATCCATGGAAACAGAGTTTTGCGTGCCTAGGGCAAGGCAAGGTGGATTTGTCAGGGTTTTTCCTTTCCCTTGCAACCTGTCACAAAGTGTATTTGCTCCTTGTGAATATGCAAATCAAGATCCTGGACTGAGACACTTTTTATTTCAACTGAGACCAAGGTCACACCTGGGCATGACCAACACTTGACTGGCCTTCCTCAGTGAATTGGTTTTTATACTCTTCTCATAATGAATTTAAGTCATCAGCTGTTAATACTTCTGCAAACCTACTGCTTCCTTCCTGGTGTTAGGCGAGGATTCAGAGGACCTAGTTAATACTCACAGCTCGATCCAATTTAAGAAGAGGATTTTGAGCTCAATTAGGTTGCTTACTGAGTGCTTCTGAACCCGAGCTGGGACTAAACTGTGTGAGAACCTTCCATTGGGTCAGACTGAAATAACCCACGATACGTTGGCACACCTGAACAAAAGCTCTGCTCCACTGCTGATTTAATGCTCTGCATTCCCAGTGGTCCTGTGGAGATGCCTGCAGTTGTATAAGAACCAATTAATTTACAATACAGCCTCTTTTTCCTCTTTTTTTTTTTTTTTTTTTTTTTTTTTTTTTTTTTTTTT
>VZTR01014602.1:705571-773473 GCA_013400775.1 Chaetops frenatus
TTTTTTTTTTTTTTTTTTAATGCACTGATAAAGTGATGTTATTAATAGTTTGTGATCTACTGTGCTTTTCATCTGAGGATCTCTCACAAAGCATTTTAGGAGACTGAATCAATTTTCAAAACACTCCTATGTAATACTATCCCAATTTTACTGGAAGGAATACTAAGGCAGTGGGAGGCAATTTTCCCAAGGGTTCATTGGTAGTGTCAGAAATAGAGCCCTGGACTTGGACTCCAAATATAGCTGACATTCTCACCCCATGGCTGAAAACTGAGTGCAGGAGTCCCCACTTTAACACTGAACATACCTTCTGCCTTATGCTTCCTAAACGGCTGCCTGTTGCCATGGCAACTGCAGTTCAGATCTCTGGACCAGATTTGCTTCTGTTATATCAATGCAAATCATGAGCAAATTCATTGAAATTAATGGAGCTACCCCAGATTTCCATGGTCAAGGGAGGATACAGAGCAGATTTAGTCTCTCTGAATTTGATATAAAAAGGTGATGATCTCTTGAGAGTGGGAAAAAAAAATTCTTTGATCATTGCAGGGGGTATAAGGATGAAGGATATCTTGCAACAAAGGTATGAAAGGAAAATCTGAGAACTTTGGTGTGACCTGACAGTCTCAGACCTTCTTCTGAGCATTACCAGTGCAAGGCCTCATTGTTCTCAAACGAGTTTTCTGCTTCCCCCTTGCACTGAGCAAAGGCCATATTCATGCTTTTTCTATGAGAACAAGGGATGCTGGAGAATGAAGTCAAAGAGTCTACAGAAGGAACATGGACAGGACCAGCTTGTGCTGCTGTTTGCTGGACAGGTCTTGCAGGGATGAGGGAGCTGCAACAAGTCCTCAGGTTGCCTCCCTGTGGTCTCTTCCTGGAGTGGAAGGGAATGCCTGATGGAATGGGAACCTGAATAAACAATTCCTTCAGTGTCTGCCACAACACTGCAAGGACCTGGACTGCTGCTTACCAGGGAAATGGAAGAAATGTGTGAGGCAAGACATGAAACAGGGAGAGCTCTTCTGGTCTCAGTATCCATCATCCCCCAGGTGCCTCATTTCCTGCAGCATCCCAGCTCTCTAGACCAGGTGGCAAAACTAAGGCTGGCACAGCCAGCGTCCCCTCTAGCCACACACAGCCTTTGTGCAGTGAAAACTCAAGGCTGGCATGAGGGAGGAATGCTGTGGTAAAGTACAGAAATGGGGCATCTCAAAGGCTTACAAGTTGGTTGGTCGATCTGCACTTGGGCTAATGCACAAATTCTAATTTGAGATGAACTACTCCTATGATCCTGGAAAGCAAACCATCCTATCCTGTGTCCAAAGATGAGTAGGCAGCTGCTGTTTGATACAGTTCACAAAGACACTGGAAATATCCACCCATAAAGCTCAGTCTGTCACACTAGCAGGGGTTATGCTGTTACTCATTCTGCACTTCAAACACTTTATTCTACAGTTATTTAACTGTAATATTAATTAATATTCAACCTTTCTCAGCTGACAGTCATTCCCATTACACTGTCCCTGACCACTCAAGGGAAACCCTTTGGATCAGGTAGATTCAGTACTCAAAGGAGGTGTTACCACCATGGCAAAACTGATGTAAATTTTTTGAGTGGAACTCCTGAAAATCAAAACAGGAGCTGGGAAGTCTGTGTTCAGCAAGGTCTGGCACCATCTGCTGTTCCTTATGGCAAAAATCCTGCCGAGCTTTCAGAGCTGGTCATGCATTTGTGCTGCAAAAAACTTGTCCTGATGCGGGGACAAGGGGCACCTGGCAGTGACACTGGACACAGTAGGACTCAGCACCCAATCTGGAGGACCACAGACACCACTCCAGAGGTCACTGCAAGATTGATCCTTGGAGATATCGAAGCTGGAGCAAAAACTGGCTTTGGAAAGCAGAGCTGATCAGACTAAACATAGGGACACTGCTGAGCTTCCCAGAGCAGCACCAGGGACGTGCAGGGTCAGCCAGGCCATGGTTTGGATACACGTTTCCTAACATTCCATATCTCTTGCGAAACAAATATTTTTTTGCCCACCTCAAAATAAGAGGTCAATGCTCTGCTTCAGTATCTTGTGACATGCTAAAATTTGTATTTGTCCTATCATTTCACCAAAAGCCTGACCTGATTTCAAGCTTTTAAAGAAATACCATAAACATGAAGTTCAGGCTGAGGGTCCAAGGTGGGCACTTTCCACATCTGCTACTGGAAAGAGCAATCAGGCAGAAAATGACTGGATATAGAACAGAAATTAAGTTTCTACATTGTGAACACTTCCGGTTTCTTGGGAAGACATGAATCCAAATTTTTTTAAGCAATTTTCTTGTTCCACTCAAAAAATTGGGTAAAAATAGTGAAAATGCAACATAAAACTGAGTCATCATTAGAGTAATAAAAAATTTTGCTCTTAAAAACAAATTTGTGATTTTTATGTTTACTTCATTACATTTTTGAAGGCACAACATATAAGATTTAAGTTTTCGATGTTATAGTACATTGCTGCTACTATGAGACAGCAATATTTATCCATATATGATAAGGGTGAAAACTGACTTCTGCCTTTAAGTTAGACCACACTAATCTCCCAAAAAATTCCCTTGAAGATTGATACTCACAGAATGGGGACTCTCCACTGACTCAGGAAGTCTTGCTACTCTACAGCATTGCCAAAATCTGAAAGGACAAAAATGTTTACAAGGAAAGGCAAAAAATCTCAGGATCTGAGTTTGCCAATTGTTGTTCAAAGCTCAGAAATTAGACACACATACTAGTATTGGAAATACACTTAGTAAATAGGTGCTTGAAAAAGGACTTTGCTCCTGTAAAAACTGGATTATTTCTAGGTCTGACTGAAACATCAAATAACTTGTATTTCTACTTCCAGGTGATCCAAACATGCCTGTTTTCTCAGAGATCTTGGAAGAGGAATATTTGAGGATTATTGTCACAAAAGTTTCCAGAATGAGCTTCTGCTCCACACACTAATTTTCACAGACACAGCTCTGCTGTGTTCTATAGGCAGTAGCTCATATATTGTGAATATTCTAAGAATGGTGATGAATGTTCTTTGGATCTATGTTTTATCAGTACTTTTTACATCCAAACTACAGAGTTTCCTTGTTTTTTCCTCACAGGCATTTCTGAGCACAAAACCCTACACCAGGACATCTCACTGGGCATCATTCCCCACTCCTCATGGCTGCCGGTAGAAGCTGGAAAACAGTGCAGCCATATGAATTCTTTGGACTGAAATTGTAAAAGGAGCTTTTTGAGGTCAGAAAATATCAGAAGGCTGAGTGATGATGCCTCTCTGAGAAGGTCTGATACCAGTGACTTTACCAACACCACTAGTTTTCACTGACTTTGCCCTGATTTTTTCAGGCACTGCTCACTGCTGTTTTTTCTGACTAACTCTGTTCCCAGGGGCACAGATCAGTTAGAGTAACACTTGGAACACAAAAGGATGGAAGGTGAAAACTCTGTGTCAGCTAAATATATACATATATATGTACAGTTGGGTTTGCATAAATGCACTTTACCCATAGAAGTCAAGAGTGCAATGCATATTGGGGTATGTAAGTCCCTCATTGTCTCTCCTCAGTAATGAGACAGATCAACAAAACAAAAACATCCACAGACAAACCAGGGCCTAATTACATGATTGTGCCAAAACTGGAGAGGCATAAAAAAGGAACAGCAGCAGCAGCAGTAAATTATCTCAGCTGCTGCATGAAAATAGAAAAAAAAAATTGTTTGGCTATCATGTTCTCTAGCATGGCTTTCACTTGCTTGAGTTGGTAATTTGCCCATTTTGCACACCTTTTTGGCTTGGTGAACTCAAAGTTCTTTTTTTCCCCTCAGTCAAAACTCATCCTGCCCTCATTCCAGGGTCCCAGTGTGCAAACTGCACCTTGCAGCACAGCTCTGCCCTGCACCTACACCCTGCAATGGGCAACCGGACAGAGTCCTCTCGGCTGGCTGAGACTGGGCAGGGCAGGGGTAGAGCTAAGACAGACATTATCCCAACAAACCATTAGTCTCCTCAGAAGAGAGTCTATTGTAGTGAAAAATCAGATTCAGATGAATTAAAGTCAGTCTAACCTGGGTGCTTAAAGGGAGGAGGAGGAGGATGCTTTGGTGAATTCCAGGTGAATTTCCAGTGAGCCCAAAGTTTTGTCACATAAGACACTAGAGTATAAATGCTCTCTTTCCTCAGAGAGGGGCCAGGTGGGTAAGCCCTCTTATACTCCAATAGAGACCAATTGCCAAAAGCTGTAAAATCAGTAAGAAATTCACAGTCCCATTCCACAAACATTTGGTCTTCATAATGGATTAAAACTAAGAATAAAACATAGAAATAAATGGTCAAAAAACGGGGAGTTAAAATCTCAGTGATCACAATTATGTCGAAACATAAACCTACTAAAGAAGGAGCAGCGCTGCTGGCCACGGCTCAGCTCCTCCCCACTCTCCCCTGGTGCAGAGCCTGACCTACTTGATACACGTTCTTGCACTAAGGCCCCAGCACTAAGTATCTTACACCCCTCAAATCGCATTCCAGACTTATAATTGCAAAGCAGCTGTCAGCCTGAGCCCTGCCACAGGACCTCCCCATCTGTTCAGCCCATCTAGCATTACAGCAGGGGACTGCACGGAGGCTGAAACTGTATCGGATGTGGAGACGGGACCTGCTGCACTGCCCACGGGGCCGCAGGAGATCACTTGCACTTTCACCGTCCAGAAGGGCTCCAGGCTTCAGAAGTGGAGTGGGCAGAGGCTGAGCAGAAGAGGGGAGAAGAGACACTGCAGAAGGATCAAATTCTGCAATGTGACTCTGGCAGCTGAGTCAAAAAGACAGACATCCTTGGCTTCACTGGGAGATGTTTGGCTTCTGGCAGGGCTGAGAATCATTTGAGAGCCCCTCAGAGGAAAACCTGATACCTTGACTTTCCCCAAAGCCTCCCCTTCCACATCTCTCAGTATTAACTCTTTCTGTAGCAGTTGATTTTACACAGTCTTAAATCATCTGCCCTGATATGCCTACCTGGAGGTACACATTCCTAAACTTGTGTGCCATTGCTTGGACAATGTGCTGATTTGGGAGTGCCTGTCTCTGAATTCAACAATACAGGTCTTGTCCTATAGTCTTTTCCAATAATCCCAGCAAAACTCCAGATGAAAACTGATCACTTTTCATTCTCAAAAACAACTATGGAAATATAGAGGAAGGACTTCAATATTTGGCTCCATCTGATTTGCACTAATTCAGTTTCAGGGGAACATGCTGTGTTTTATACAGGAGCTGGAAGTGCTTTGACTTGCTATGTTTTTAACACAGATCTTGAACAAGGAGTGTGTACAATGCACATCTGACTCTCAGGAGTTTTACATCCTCCCTAACCCCAAGTCCTAAGGCACTGCAAGTGGTCAGCAGGTGCTAAGATGTGAGGAACAAAGCATGGTGCCTTTCCCCTCCCTCTGAAAGTGAAGAAACCTGCTCTTGCCCTCTCACTCCTACACCGAGTAAGGGCGCAGGCAGCTCTGTGCCGAGTTCCAGTGGTCCATGTGCTGACAGATGTCCGTGCTCAGGGCTGCTGGGGTCACTTCCCCTGTCCTGCCTTCCCAGCTGGGAAACCTCCTCTAACCCTGCTGCTTGTGCCTCCAGGTGGCCTAAGATCTTCAGTTGCCCTCAGGGTAAGAAAAATGTTCCCTGATGATCTGCCCAAGGAATTTCTGCAGGCTGGGACCTATCCATGAGATACCCAAACCCGTAACACAAGCAGCCTCTCACT
Source organism: Chaetops frenatus (assembly GCA_013400775.1). Classification (NCBI taxonomy): domain Eukaryota; kingdom Metazoa; phylum Chordata; class Aves; order Passeriformes; family Picathartidae; genus Chaetops; species Chaetops frenatus. Next base: position 711,374 of record VZTR01014602.1, read on the forward strand.
GACTGGAGCTCCCCACCCCACACTCAGCACAGCCAGGATGCCCTGTGCCCTGTTGTGGCAGCAGTGCCCCTGTTTGCTTGCCCTGGTCCATGTGGGATCACAGTTGTCTGAGTAGCTGTGCCCCAGAACTTCTGTGGCCTCTGTGTGCACACGTGTGTGTGTGCTGGTGGCTGGGGGTGCCAGGCTCCCACATGGCAGCAGATTGCAGGCAGAAGCCAGCATCTCACAAACTCATTTCCTGGCAGAGCGTGGATGGGGGAAGGGACAAGGACTCTTTGTCAGCCCACACAGTTTCACCCAGTCCCAGCCTGGATAAGCCAAACCTCTTAAAGGCACAAAACATGTGCTGTTGGCAGCAGCTCTGCCCTGAGTCCCCTGGACCAGCTGGCACGAGGGCAGCTGTGAGTTCAGCAGCTGGGCAGAGGGATGGTGACGCACGGTGCTTTATCTGGAGATCTGCTTTATCATTTGCTGTTTTAACCTCCAAGCCTTTGGGTTCTGAGGGCCAGATCCTGGGCTCTGGGCATGCCCTCCCTACACAGTCCCATCGACACTGGTGTAGTCACTATGATGGTTCTCACCAAGAGCATGCTCCAGGCACAAACAAACCACATGTTGCCCAAGTGCACTAACCCTCTAATTCCCTCCTGTGGATCAGAGTTTGGAGCCACATGGTCAGAGATGTCAGCCAGGATTTTCCATCTGGGGCAAAACAAACCCTTTCTACAATTTCCCTGCAGTACTATGCCAAAGGTGCAGTTTGGTATGCTCATCATTCTGGTATGTGTTTCCTCCCTACCTACTCATGGGCATATTCAAAGCTTTTGCAATCTATCCAGAAAATATTAACCACCACAGTAAGAGGATATTGCCTCCCTGAAACCCCTAAGTTAAGAAAGGCCAACATTTCCTGACTTCTGACTCAAGAGATCTCTAATCTCTGACTGCTGGAAGGCTGGATGCCGTATCAGTCAAAGAATCACTCTGTGCCTCACCTGATCTTCTGTCTTAACCAGTGACTGCTCTGTATCCTAAAGACAGGACACAGAGCAACAAGGCTTTTAGCCTGGCCCAGAAATTCTGTACTTATAATGAATAAAGGGATATATTTTACTGCCTGAACAGCTGCTGGCTCCACACATGCCTCCCTATTTCAAAGTGGCAGTAAGGAGTGGAGCTGAAAGGGCAACATGTCCTTTACTCCAGATCTCCAGCCAAGTCCACAGGCACAGGTTCCACTCACAGACAGGCAGGAATGCTTATGTGGACACTCAGGATTTCAAACCATTTGGGCAGTCACACATGTAGCAACACGTGAGAAACCTGCAGTGTGAGATGGGGTTTGCCAGCACGTGGAGACTGACGTCCCCAAAACACGCTCAGACTGATGTCCTCAAAATGCTCCAACTGAGGTCCCCAAGCTTAGTTCAAGGACTGGCACCAGATTTCCAACACAAGGTTTCTGAAAAAATTCCCTGATACCAGGTACTGGAACAGGAAAGAGGAAAGCACACTCTGCCATTAGAAACCACAAGCATGATGGTCACATTTGGTGACATCCAGAGGACATCAGTCCACCATAAACAATTCAGCTCCTTTTCTGATAATCCCTGAGGGCCCAACATTTATTCTGAACATCTTACATGTCCCCAGCAGTCTAACACAGATACTCTGTGTATTGTCTATTGTGCATTCACTCTACTCCATAAAGGCATATGTAGTCCTCTCACAGGAAAAATATTACTGGGGAGAAGGCAGTTTGAAATTCTCACGTATCAACAAGTCATGACACAGCCCAGTCTCCAACCGCCTGTACTTGGCCGGCTAACACACAAATAAGAAAAATCTTTCTGTCTTCTACAATGGGATTTTAGCTCATCTTAACCATCTGTTTGATTTTTTTTTTTTTTTCCCATAGTAACAAGTCCTTTTTGGAAAATTCCAAGAGTATCTATCTAACCACTCCTTATAAGGCATTACCTCCTTAATATCAGAAATGGCATCTTTCCTATGAACTAGTAGTACTATTCCTATGGAATAGTAGTTTTCTCTGATATAAAATGTAATTTATTAACTGCTCCCTTGATGGTTTAAGTTGGCAGTTTTATAATGAACACTGGAAGCTGAAATTAGATCACTTGTTCAATAAACATCAAGAGGAACTGACCTATGCCAGAGCAAGATTTCACAATGTTGTATTTTTCATATCAAAAATACATTTTCTTTCTAACACCCAGAAAAGAAAGGATAGAAAAAGAAGTCTGGAACTGACCTACTTTCATTGCCAAATCAGCCTGTTATTGAGCCAAAAGTATTCTATCAAACTTCTTATTGTTCTTAGCAAAGAGATGCCATTTCTATGAATTCAGAATGATTTGGGAAAAGCAACCTCTCATTTTGTGACCTGAAAAATTTTATACAAGTCTTTCAAACAGTTCCAGAGCACATAAAATTAGGAAACTGCCCCTGTGAGACAATTTCTATAATCTCCTTGATCTTTCCCACTTCTGAGAGTGATAGTGGTTACAGCTGCAGAATAGAAGCTTGCCAAATGTCAGGCTTTTATCTGTGGCCTTCTTAATATTTGATAGTTTTTCTAATCCCCAGCTTCTAAATTCATGTGATAAACTGAGAAATTCTGCTTGGGTAAAAAAGGTAGAAAATATTTTAACTCTTCTGACCACAAAGTGCAGCTTCAAGTTACGAACCCTGGAGGGTAGAACACCAGACAACAAATAAAAGTAGGTAAAAAATCTTTATTATTTTTAGAATGTAAATGCAAATCTCACAATTGTCTGGAGCCCCATGCTTGATGCCATGAGTGCTGGGAGTTGAATGAATTAAGCTCATTCCCAAACATCTTATTGAGAAACAAGTGTTTTTTGCACATCTTGAATTACTTAATTTCTCAATTCAAGAGTTCACAGGCAGCAACTACTTTTCTGGCTAGGTGATGCAGTTTGGGGAGCAGTTTTAGGCAAAAGTGTCCTTCTTGCTGCTGTCTGAGAATGCACACGCTGTGCCCAAAGCCCTCCCTGTTACCCACCCCTTGCCTTCCATGCCAAGTTTGATCCTCAGCCTGGGATTATATATTTCCACCTACTGATGTCAACTGCTAAGTGAGTCATGGGAGGATCTGAATAGCAACCACATGAGTGATCTCGAGCAAGGAGGGAGCACTCAGGACAGTCCTCTTTACAGCTGGCAGAAGGAGGAGGCTGCCACCAAACACCATAACACTCAGATAAAGACAGGGTGAAGGGAATGGAATGGGAGGGGATCATTAGGGAAAAGTATCCCTAACTAAAACAGAACTTCAGCAAAGCCTGGCCTTGACTCCGACCTGAAAGAGAAGCACATCCACACCAAGCTACAATTATTGTGATATCTCACAGTGATCAGCAGCTCTAAAAATTAGTTATAATTTTAAAAGACCAGAGAATAATTTTTGTAAAGCCATCCCAACCTGCAGTGTTTCTTGACTGTCTTATATATAATTTCTTTTCTAGGGGAAGATTTTCACTCCCCTCCCCATGTCGAAGAAGACAGCAAACATTTGATTGTTTCACTGCACAGATCCCCTTTCAGGATCCTCTTCCAGTCTTGATTAACCTATAAATGCTTTGCTGGAACAAAGAATGGGCCTAGCAACCTCTGCCTGTGTCTTCAGAAGTTTCTTTTGCAGCCAACCTCTTTGCACACTTGCACAGATAACAGAGAAAAGTCCTAAATGTACCTGGACTTCACTGTAAGAGAAGCAGAATGGAAGCAGAGAGTTGTCAAATGACATGTACAAATGGATGCAGCTTCAGGACACTGTCTTTACAAGAACTTTTTTTCCTTTTATTTTCCTTTTTTTTCCCTTTTGGCTTTTAAGTCAACCTACAGAGAGCACAGCCCCTTTTAAAATCCCAGCTGGAACTTAAAAAAGAAAACTAAACTGAGTTTGTTGAGAACCAGGTCCCAGCTTCACAGACTTCTGAAGCAAAGTTTTGCTCTTTGTAAGCTGTCAGATGCAGAAGACAAGTTTAGATATTTAGGATTTACCACAAACATGGGTCAAAACCATAGAAATCAGAACTATTCCAATTTACTGGCATACCTTCCAATTTTAACATAACATATTCAGACCAAGACTGCAGCATAAAATGCATTTCTGACAGCCAGATCTTTCTGCAAGTGCTTTAGGATCAAGAAGAAAACACTCCTGTCCCCTCACAATTTAGGATATGGATGGAATACAGAGATTTCTCCATATCTACTTGGATAGACAAAAGCAAACTTAGACATCACATCTCGGGTGCTTGTGCAACCCAGCATTCTGGGATCCTGGGGGAACATGGAGATCCTGGGGGAACACAGAGATCCTGGGAGGGGCATTAAACAGGCTGGAAACAAACAGTATTTGTGGGGGGACATGCTAACACCTTTATTTTTGCTCTGAGACATTTGTGAGCAACTACTGACCCCAGCAGAAGCTCTGTGCTTCTGTGCACAGCAGACAGAGCCGGACATTTTGTTTAAGCTCAGTATTCCTATTTCTCTGCCAGAGCATGTCTAAAGCACCATTTTGCATTAAATTGGGTTAGAGTATTTCCATAAATGAATGCACAGCTCAGATAGAGCCCTGAAAGGTCATAAAGAACATTTGTATCTGATAAGTACCACAAGCTCTTGTTAACGCCAGAAGCCTGCACCAGGGACCTGAAGGAATATGGAGGTGCTTGTGCTGCACAGACCTGCAAGGAAAGCCCCATTTTCAGGCACGTGTGTGCACACGCTCCTGTTGCCTTTTGAAGAGCACAGGATCCCCAGGTCTGCTAGCCCAGCCAATGCAGCTCTTCCACAGCTCAGTTACCTGAGCCTGCCAGGGACTCACACTTGTGTGAAAACCTAGCAGGAGCTTCCAGTGGGTGTCTCATGGCAAAGAACAACATTCTGGCCCTCCAGGCTAATTGCACTCTTGTGCTCCCCAAAAAGAGCAGCCAGGTGACAGCTCGATCGTGCTGACTGCTTTACACTTCTTTTTTTCCCCCTCCTTTTTTTTTTCCAAATACATAATTTACTCTGCTTGAGGAAGCCTACAGAGTGGGTATCAGTAATAAGCTCCTTCTGGGAGCAGCTGTGCTGGTGCAGGCTGAATACAAAGGCAGCCCCAGCTCCCCTCAGCTGGGCTCTGGCTGCACTGGTGGCACCCACCCGTCCCTCCTCCTCCTCTCTGCACTGCCTGAACATTCTGTGCTGCTGCTGCCCAGGATGTCACTATGAATAAATACAACTGTCAGATTAAATCACTGCCTGGGTGGGATCTGCTGAGCCTACGACACACATTCCGGGCACCTAAGTCATGCCAGGGAATCTGTCCAAGAAAGAGATCTAACTGGAGATGCTGCACATGGCAAATCAGCTTTGGGGCTATAGGATGAAATATGTTCTGCCCTGTGTCAAGAGGGATACAGTGGGTAGAGGATGAGGCATATAGACTCCTTTTTCTGTGAATGTACTTGTAAAATAACTGTGTTTAAGTCCCTGGAGGTTCAGAGCAAGAGATGAAGTGACAGCTGCTGCTGACAAAGCAGAAGTTTTGTGTGATGGAAGCACAGTGAGTCTGTGGGCCCTAAGCAGAGGATGGTCAGAGGGATAGCAAAGGTTTATTGCGGCCACTTGACATCCAGAACGGGCCAGGCTTTATCTAGGACCCTCTCCTGATAAGAGTCCTCACTGCAAGTTCCAGCTGCTAGGGAGAAAGGCCTGAATTACTTCACCCCACCAAAGTCCTCCCAGCTGCTGGCACTGTGATGTTGCATCCATGAATTTTCCATCCCAGCCTGGGCTCAGAGCATATTCTTCCAAACTGTCCTTCCATTGATTACTGGCGGGCTCACTGCACAGAAGGCACTCACTGGGCCAATCCTCTCAGCAAGCAGACCTATCAATCTGATTTCCTATCAGCTTCTGGAAGGTCTGGCCCAACTTGTCTGCACACCTCTGTCCCCCCCATTACTCCATTTCACCAGTGGTTCACCAGAACTCTACACATATGGCTCTCCCAGACATACCAGATCTTGGGGAAAAAAACATGGAGTGGTAAGCAAATGTAGTTGTCGGGAAGATAAGGGAAAGGAAGTCATGTATGGACACTCTCCCTCTCACTTGCAGGTTTCTTTCATGTGAAAATATGACCAAACTTATTCTGTGCCTGCAGTGACTGCCACAACTCTGTCCCCACCAATTCTACGTGTGCTAATGCCTTTAGCATTTTGTGTTGATCACTTTTCCTCCCACTTCAAATATTTTTCCTGTCACCAAGGGTTTTTGAAAACCATGCTGTTTGGAAACTGACTTTCATACATACATTTGCCACCTGCCTGTGAGTGGAATGCTGATTTTCGATGAATATTTACTGCTGTGTTGTAGTTCAGCATGGGGAGAGAGAAGCCCTGCTTGCCCTTGCTTCGACCTTTGATGACTGTGGCACCAGGACAAAGATCTATCTCTGAGTGGCTTTATTCATGGCTGACTGCTTAATTAGGCAAAGTGGCACCATTTAAACAAACTTCCCTTGAATGTGTTGACTGAATGAATAGTAATGACAATGACACTTTATTATAATACTGTGTCTTTTACCCAATGCCTTGATAATGCTTTACAAGGATGGAAAATTTTATTCATCTTTATGTTTATGAAGATAAGTGTGGAAAAAGTGAAGTATGAAAACATGAAACTTCTGCAGAAGACATTGGTAGAGACAAGGGAGCAGAACCCAATGGGAAACACTGCTGGTCTCTGGCTCTCACTACTGCAGCTGACAAAAAGAATGGATGCCCCTAGACCTAACCTCAAAGCCTGCTGCTCTCCCAACAGAATCTCAACGCCACCACTGTTCTATTCCTGTCACTGAAATAGAGTACAAACAGCACTGTGGCTGTGTCTGTAGCCTAATCAAAACTGTGAGGTCCTTAATTAGGACAACTGAAGGCTGACTGACCTTTGATCATAGGAATGACCTTCCCACCAAGAAGATGCTTTATGGTCCTGAAAAGGCACCTAAGAACCTTTCTGCTTCCAGGACTAAGCTCCTGATCCACATGGCAGTTAGTGTCTCCTGAAGGTGAGGAGTGATGTGCACCCCCACACTTCAGCCATGCTTCTCTGCTTCCTCTGGATCTGGTTCTGCAGCAATGGGGACTTGCCTTGGACACGTTGAACAGCCACGTGGTGGGTTCTGTGAGCTGAGCCAAGCCAAGCCAAGCAGTGTGGTGCTTCACAGTGAAGGAAGGAAGGGAAGAAGCTGATAAGGAATATGCAGAGAAGAGGACACCAACAAAATAAAAAGGGAGTTCTAAACACAGGAGGAAGGTAAAACTGAGATTAAAAGGAAGGAGACCTACAGACACAGAGAGAAACTGGACACAGATGGCCATATCTGCACTAGGCACATCACTGGGCTTTGCCAAGGCATGAGAATGAAGATGCAATTAAAATGAAAGGCAGAAGCCTGGTGCCTTCAGCAGAACACTGCTCCCTCCCTATGAGATCACTCAACACATGCCTGATGCTGTCACTGACCCGGCATTGTCCCGGCAAAGTCCTTCTCCAGGACACCCTGCAGAGGAACAGCCATTTGTAACACGCTGGGGGGTGAAAGGAAAATGATGGGGCAGGGAAATATTGGGCCTCACAGTGGGAGGCATGAGTAACAACCAGACAAGCCAAAGCATCCGACCTCAAAGAGCTGTGCACGGGGGACACTGGGTCTGCAATTTTTGCTAGGCTTACAGAAAGGAATGTAAGCTTAATTTGTGGCAGTGGGAAGCCACTGGGGATTCAGGGAAATTAGTAAAAGGAGGTGTTGCTGCGCTACTTTATAGGAACTTGACATGATGTTCAAATGCTGTCTGTTGGGAGCCTACATTACTTTATTATTTTTAATAACTCCAGAGGGCTTTCTTTAGCAAAGGAACTCAAGCTGAGATGGTGGGTTTGTATGTTCACTATTCATTTGGAGGGAGAATTGTTTGATGGATGCTGAAGTTAATGTTTCTTTTGCAATGAGAATTGTTGGAATAGTTTGTGGCCCAGATCTGTGTTCTCATTTTCACCACGCAGTTATGTAAGACTCTGAAATAATAAAATAATGCTGGCTTTTTAAAGCAAAGAAATGGCTGCATGTGCTCCCAGTGTGATGGCCTGTGTGTGGCATCCAGTGAACAGCACAATTCTGATCTGCAGGGTCCATTGTGATGGGTTCCTGACATTCATCAAAATTCTTTGTTCTACCGCTGGGAAAGGAGAAGGAATCTGTGTTTCAGAAGCACAAAGGATTACTGGATTTGTGTATGTGCTCTAGACTGTATAGATGTGAGTTGACATCAAAGTGTATATCTCTGATGCTCTTCTGTGTGTACTTTGGGGAAAATAGAAATGGGACATTTCCAGCACAGAGAGGATCTGGTAATTTCTGCTCTTCACCTGATTTCCTGTGTGTTTTTTAACCCAAGAATATTTCATTTTACAGAGGAATGGACATAAGGTCATTTAAATTGAACTGAAATCTTAGCTTGTCATATAGTCCCAAATACTTCATCAAGCACAGCACAACTGATTTCTCTATCTCCTACTATTCCCTGAGATGCAGCTGTCTAGTCAAGTTCTGATGTCCTGATATATTGATTCCACACTAGTCCTGGGCATCTTGATACACAGCTAAAGGACACTACATAGAAGTTTACCTTTTGCTTAAATTAGCTTGCCACAGCCCAAGCTGATTTACTTCTGTTCTTTCTTCTCTGGCTAACAATTATAACTGATGCTTCATTTCCTTCTCTCAGTAGCAATAGAAGGTTGCATAAACTGTTTCCCAATATGGTGTGTTGTAACTTGATGGGCTGGGTATTAAAATAAAGAGCAATAAACAATTTAAGATAAGTTATTAAATTAGTGCACTCTAAAGACTGGGAAACCAAGCAAGAGAGACTCAGGAATTCCAAAGGCATTATATTCTGTTTCTGTCCCTCTTTGAATGTGAATTCAGAGTGACTCCATTAATTACAAAGAAATCTCTGGTGAAGATTTGCCAGACTGAGAAACTGAATTGCAGTCTATGCTGTTGTAAAAACTACAGAGATGGTTTTTTTAAATGAAGCTTTGTTTCTTCAGCAAGTTTCTACCCACTGCAGTTGGTCTGCTACTCAGTTAAGCTGAATGAAGTAAGTACATCCATGTAACAGAGATGTACCAATCTATAGCAGGGATTTGGGAAATAATTTTATTAAGTCTGTAGTTTCTCTGTGTAGAATGACCCTCTGTGTAAATGAAGCTCAGTGGCTCATAGTATATGGGAGGAAAGTCTCCCAGGGTTCTCACATGCAGTACCCACCAAACGCATCCCCCAGGAAAGCAAATTTGCTGCTGCTTTCCCATACACAAGAAGAAAAAGTCAGCTCAAAGCTGATCAAAGCAAGAAAGAGCTGCTGCTGCTCCAAGATTTTTGGAAGATATATCCAAAACCAAGACATCTACAATAATAAGGGGTTCTTCTTTTATGTTGCTTCCAACCATGCTGTGACCATCCCCAAGATCCTTTGCCAACATGGCTGTGAGGAAATGCAACAGATAAGATTTCCTTTGCCCTTTTAAGAGAAAGTTTGAAAGCCCAGGGAGCTCTGCTAAAAGATAAAGTGACACAGGCTGTCTGTATTCTCCAAAGGATTAAGATTAATAATAGGCAGAGGATTAATTCAAACAATGATAAAAAATTCCACTGGACTGTTACAAGATTTTATAAATTGGCTTTTCCTCCTTTACAATCTAGAAAATCTGAACAGATCCATTCTCAGAAGCAATTAAGATCACAATCTGGTCCCTATCTTCGGGTTTCATCAGTTCGATTTCCAAATCTATTTGAACACAAATACTAGGAAGCCTGAAAGAGAAGCTATTATATTGTAAATCAATCAGCTACCCTGTAAGACAGGAACTGAAGCCTCTGCTTTTATTTGTAGAAAGAACTGAGTCATTTGCCATGACTACATGCTTCTGGATATGATTTACTGCTTCTGCAGTTCATTACAGAAAAGAACCCAAATTAGTGCACACAGCCTTCCTTAAATTTTGTATCAACATGTCCTGGGAACTAAAGATGGACACAAACTGATTTTTGCATCTGAACACCCCTCTGATATTCATCTCCATTTATACCTTGCTGCACATATCTTCACGAGCGACAAGAGAAATGTGGGAGACAGGTTGTGACACAGACCCAAAGAGAGGGGCAAATTGGCTCGGATATGTTGATTTCTTCATTTTAGGCAAATAGCTATTTCTTGACCCTCTCACAGCAATTCCTTATCTTTGCTGTGGACACTTAGGAGAGGGATATCGCATTTGCCCAGAATATGGCTAATTGTTTTCAAAAATTCATGAAAAATGGGAAGCAGTTTAGGTCTCTCTCTGGAATGACAGGGGAAAGAACTGGAGAAAAAAATAATTGCTGTGAAGAAAATTGCATCAGTCAGAGAGACCAACCATGGTTTGGTGAATACAGTGGGACCACACAGAGCTGTAATTTCAGAAAAGGTTCTACTTTGACTAGCAAGACAGTAATGCTTTAGATCATTGTTCTATTAGTAACTATTTTCTTAATGTTAGTACAACAGTTACTACACTTTTCAATAGCTTCTTACAGTTGTATCATGGAAATTATTGCCTATAAATTATATAAATATGGCTTATCATATTCTCAAAACATATAACTGAATCAGGCACCTCATTCACACCTCCTGTTCCCACCTATCTGTGGTATTTCTTGGATGCTGATGACCTTGGCAATTAAAAGCTGTTTCTCTATACATAATACATAGGGAACACAGAAGCATGTTCAAGTTGTGTCATCATAACCTCATATGCTGAAGATGTTACCCAATGCCATATTCCAAGAATTTGTGCTTACAGAACTCAAGGTGAATCATTTGCCTGGAAATTTTCCTTCCTTTCTTAGAATGGGGATCTTGTTTTGGTGCACTCTTACTCTGAGATAGTTTGGCTGGAACTGTGAAATTTAGATTTGAACACAAACCCTGGCTACATTATAACTGTTGAAATCCCAAGGTTAATGGACTGACAGGATGACTTGAGCTCAAATTTCCCTAAACTGTAATTATGTTTGGACACAGGGAGAGTAAAAAAACTTGTGTAATAAGAGCAGGAGTTGTTGAAACAATTCTGGGTCAAGCATACCCCACTGGGCCTGCTACATCTGTACCTGCAGGAAGTAAGAGAAAACAGTTTCCCTGACATGGTGCTTGCTCCTTGCCCCCATTTGGGACTGCTTCAGGCTGAGCTTTGTGGAGCAACACAGATCAGTCACTGCCTAAGAGCACAGGTGTGGATCCTTGGAATTGGTCCTTGCACTCCTCACGACAGTGGCAGAGCCTGGGGAGTGGGCAGACCAGGGGAGAAAAAGTAAAAGGCAATGTCCAGTACTGTACCTGCTCCTCAGCCATCCCAAGGACCTGGTGAGATCACCAAGAACTAAAAAACTGCTCACTTCCTTTGGGAGCTGAAACTGAGCCTCCATTTATTGAGGAACAGGAAAGGCTGGGTATCTTTGCTGCCTCAAATGGAAGCTCACTGATGCTGATGATCTGTTCTGTGGCTATTGTTTGAGTCTTCAACAAATAATTTTCTCATCATAATCTAATGACCTTATTTGACCTAACAGAGTGGTACCGAAACTCATTTCCCGTAGAATCTCACACCCAAACAGTATTGTTACAGGTCTCTGTGGACTTGCACTGAAATTACTATTCCATGTAAAAGGGACATTGTTCCTTCTCCCTGAGGACTTGAAACAATTTTCTTGTTACATCTCACATATCATAGTGCTGTTGGTGTCCATAGGCCACCTCTCTTCCGAATAGCTTTCCACAGAATTTCACATTTAAAATGCTATAATCAATAACCTTAGTCTAGCACAACATTTTTCCCCTCTAAAATAACACATTCTAACAGCATCACATCTGTTCCCTCCAGACTTGCAATTACAATCCATTTCCCACCCTAACAACATTGCAAAGGAGATGTTTTAGTTAGTGTTACATTAATGTTGCAGGCAATTTACACTCCTATGACTAGAAATTGCCATTCAGAAGCTTGTGAGTGAGCCTTTATGAGTGTCAGTATAAATGGGCAAAACACTGCCATTAGAGAACAACATTCAAAAGATATGGCATGTAGCTTACACAATAGAGCTGCAACAACCTCACTGATAGTATAGTAATGTCAGGCTGTTAACTCCAAATGATCTCATTTTTATCATGCTAGAATTTGCCCTCTTTTTTATGTTGTTATTCTTTCAGCTTTCTCAAATCCTTTCCCTCACTATGAAGCCTTTAGTCCCTCATTTTTCTCCCTTCTGTGCTGTTTACAACTGGTGTTTTCTCTGACAACGGTTTTCCATGTCTGTGCTGGAATATAATTTTAAAGACACTTGCTGATGGCCTTCTCATTTGCCTCTTTGGCCTCTTGCCTTTCAAAAGGAAGGCTCAAATTCACAGCCTATCCTACAGTACAATCAATTCTCACCTGTCAAAACTAATCGCATGGGTTAGAAATCAGGAACTCTCAGATTTGCTTGCATACTTTGTGTTTGTTTCTTCCTTCTCTTCAATCTGTCATTACCTGAGCCATTGAGGAGATTTAATTTCTAGACTTTTCTCTGCAAACTAGGACCTAGAAACCTTATTTTTATGGAAGTCAAATGACAGAAATCACATGAGTTGGAGGGCTGTGGCTTTAAGAGCATTAAATATCTTGAAAAGTGCAGCCTGAAGATGTCATGAGAAGTGACTATGCAGAGACCATAACAGGCATGGTTAGGAAGTTTGCATTTGTTTCAAACCCAATGAGCACATCAAGCATTGGGCTGGCTCCAGTATTGCTACCTCTTATCTACAATTCCATGAATCCCTGGACTTAGAAATCCTGCAAACAGAAAAAAGCATTAGATTCCTGGAGAGCAGAAAGCAGCAGAAGGGCTCAAAATATGAAATATATGTCAGAGAGGTGAAAAGTCTGATAAAACCTGCTCTTCTTCCCTAGAATCAACAGATTTCTCTTGAAATGAACAAGAGAACAATTTCCCTTGGCTGCACTATCTGACATGGATTTCAGTATGTTACCCTGCCTTTAAGGCTGATGTCGTTTGGAGTCCATTTGGACAGAAAAACTTCCCATTGACTCAGCTGTACAGTTACTGCTGCAGGGGTTCCTGTATCGAGAACACACCCTGTGAGCACTGAAACCTGTACAATTATTTCTCAGAGGGTTTTTCCAGGCTCTTACTGTGTCAGCCCCTAAGGGTGGTGTTTGGGTCCACACTCCAACCCTTCTTGAGATGCCTTCAAATCCATGGCACTGAAGTTACAGGTGCAAGTCCCTTGCTGATGGCAGGGAGTTTGCTGGCAAGTGGTTCCAGAGAGCAATGACACATTTTGCCAATGAGCTTCATTTCCAGCCAGAGGTCCTGGTCAGGTTCAAGGTCTCACAGTACCTGGCAAAGGAAGTACAAAGGGAGTAGAGCAAAGCCACTGCCTCCAAGAGCCTACTCTGTAAAAAAAAAAAACACTGTAAAAGCCAGGGCTAAGGGCCAAGAGAAGAAAAACACCAATGAGCAGAGAGCTCCACCTGCTCAGTGTTCTGTGTGCTCACCATCAACAGGGAAAACACAAACTCAAAGCCCTTGTTCTGCCTGAGTCAGGCCTTGGACTCGTCCCTTTTTTTTTTGTTCATAAATTTCTGACCCAATCATTCTATTTGGGAATTTCTATTTTGTATAACTAAATTAAAGCAAATTGAGCCAAAACTATGACAGCATGTGTGTACATGTGAGAGCACCGGTTGACAGCCTGGCAAAAAAAAGCTGAAGTCCTTCATGGTGGTTTGATTTGAATTCTGCCTCAGTCCTCTTGCAGGGGAGTTCTGTAGCACTTTTGCTACCAGCAAAGCTGGTGTAGTGCTGACTTCCAAACCTATTCCAGCTGATTCTTGATAAACTAGCATTCTAGGAAGAAGAGTATTTGTGAGAAATCTCCCGAGGCGTCCCTTAATGCTCAGCCTGCAGAACCAGACAGTTTAGCTACTGTCCACCTTACTGGCTCTGAGTCATCCCATATTATCTCCAAATGCTGCTCAACTCAGCATCATTAGCTGGTTGATTTCTCTCAGGCATCACAGCAAGAATGCAGCTGAGGCTTGAATTTTGATAAATCAAGGCAGGTGTTATTTTTAAAAGCAAGATAATCACTGTAATACATCTGGTGGGAGAAACACTTTGGCATTCAGAGACACAAGTCAAAGTTTTCCAAATCCAATAGATGTGCTTTAGGTAACCTTTTGTTTCAGCCTGACCTATGCATTGAATGCAGCAGTTGGACCCTTTGATTTGCACTTTATTCCTTCAGGCATTCAATTTGTCTCTTGGCACAAAGTGCACCTTAGGCAATTCTAAAATATCACAGCACTGCAATGAGCTCTTCAAGATGTAAATGTGAATGCCTCATCCCCTTCACTGAGACGCCAGTTCAGATAATGACCTTCCCAAAATCTCATGCTGATCACACACTTAGGAGGGAGAAATCCTAAAGATAATGTTATGCAGATGAACATATTAGCTAAGAGTATCTGAAATTATTCTGTGAGAAACCCTAGGGAGCATGAATTAACAGGAGAAGCAGAGCATGTGAAAAAAACCCCTCAATGCCATTTTGTGCCAAGTATTCAAAAACCACACACAAACTGCATATAAACTTGGTAAGTGCTTCAAGGGGCACAATCACCATAAATCTGGGCTAACACTCCAGTCTATTCAAAATGATTTTTTAAAGTACTGTTTTGTTGATGATGTCTTTGTTTTATTTCGTCCGGCTTAGGCCATTCTAGACTGGCTATGTTTTTCTTTTGTTTACAGAGAGCCTCTCAAAGCCATAAGTCTCTGAAAGTCATCAGGATTATTATTTCTGTGGAGACACAGCTCAGATGTGGACAGACTGAGTATACAAGTGTATATAAGCTGCAAGTGATGAACATGTATCCCTCAGCAGCTCCTGGACTCAGTTCTCACACTTGCACTCCTGGAAAACTCTCCAGGTTTAGACCCTGCTGTCACTTATTAAAATGGCTTATACGTTGGTCATATTGCTATCTTCACTTTCCACCTAGAAAGGTGCATAATTTATTTGCTCTTGAAATAAGACAAACAAATACCTCAAAGCCATCCAAAGCAGATTTAAACCAAACCAAACCAAAGTTACAGAAGCTAAATACTACTCTCAAGCCCTTCCTAGCAGTGTGTTTCTAGGTGACATTATACTGTGGCTACAGTTTAGGATCAAATCAGGCATGGACAGAACATGACATAATACTGCACATTGTCAAGTGTCCAACCCCAAATTCTGCAGCTGATGGCTTGGGGAGGATATTAGAAAGTATGAGAGTGACATATGTAGGGAATGGATCATGATTTCAAGGTTGTTTATGGTCCTAAATAAAATTAAACATTAAAATTGTCCCATAGACTGCACTCAAAAATCAGTTTAGAGGAAGAAAATATAGTGTTTGTCTGTTTTAAAAATAAGAGTATGTATAGCTCGGGCTGCCCCTACTTAACTGTGGCATCTGCAAGATCTACCACTCAAGAGCTGAGTTTCTCAGTCACAGAGGAAGAATATTAGTGTTTTCTTTTCCTCCTTATTAAGAGTTTATAAATAATTTTCTGATCTTCTTTAACAACAAGAATATTACTTGAAAAATTGAAAAATGTAGAAATGAATGAGGAAAGTTATATACTTCAATTGCATAAGTCCTTCCCCTGCTTGTGGATGAATGATTGGGTTTAAACACTAAATACTTTTTCTGATATCAAACATATAAAAATTGGACTGTAAAGGGGTCCTACCCACCAGCAGCTCACTTACAGTTCAAATGTTGTGTCTTATATCAATCAAATGGAGCAATGTAGGAGATATAACATATATTTAAGAACACCTGGGTGCTTCAGAACACAGACAAGTGAAGAAGACAAAACAAGAGGGCAGAGGTATCTTACAAATAGATGAATATGGTACAGAACGTATCCAGTAAAAGCTTGTGCTGTCTCTCCTGCCTGAACAGAACAAACATTAGTACAGTACTGAAATAAGATCACAACTATTTTATAGTATCTGGCACTGTCCCTGCAAAACTCTGTGTATTGAGGCAACAGTGTGAGGAAAATGAGGGATATATCTGGAGGCATCAGAGAGCAATTTGAACAGATGCTTGGTGAAGAAAATGATTCCCAGGACTGATTGCCCCTCATTGGGAGTGCCACTATTGTACTCTGGGAGAACAGAATTGGCCCTGAATGCTTTGCACCACTGAAAAAGAGATGCAATCTCCTCTAGCACAAAATGCAACCTTTGGACTTTTTTACTGCCCAACTGTGAGCCAGCACAGTCAAATGGAAAAGACTAAAGAAGAGACAAGAACCCTCCATTTTACCCATCTGTAAGGAATGGCTGAAAATCAGTGAGGGAAAAGTCATTACAGGTATGATCTATGTGAGAGAAGAGAAATCTTTTGAACAGGAACGTTTTTACAGAGGGACATTCTCGATTCTTATTTAACCTCTGAAGACCTGAAAACTACCCTGATTTTGTTTTTAACTAGTATTTCCCTAGATTGAAATAATCATCATTGCTATGTGGTGAAAAGAAGCTGGATAAACTCTCTGAGACAATACACTTAAAATGCAGAAGTCATGAACAAAATATCTGGGGAGTACAACTCAGGGACAGAGATAATGTTTGAAGTCAATATTTTGTTCAGATCACATGAAATTGGCAGGTAGAGACAACAAAGCCATGATTTGTAGAGTTTAAGTCAGTTTAAAGCAATATTTACATGGAATCTTCCTGCCAACTGCTGGCAAACAGTGTTGAAAACAGACAGTTATTTAGGAGAATACTCCTCATAGTCCCTGAAATCATTCTCCAGCCCAAAGCTCCTGTTGTTCTCTGCTACTGTCNAGAAAATCGGCTGCTGACAGGGGAAACCAAGGGGTATTCTATTCTATATTGACTAGTCATTATTGAAATTTCACATCAATCATAAATTGAACTGTAAAGAATGGTTTATCCCCTCTAAAGGTTAATCTGAGCCATGAAATTAATTCCTATATTCATTTTCACAAATTTTGAGCTTGTCAGATAAAAGTTTGTTTGATTCCAAATATGTACTGTGTACTGAAACAGTCCTAAATTTCAGATCTGAGTTTGAAAAAAAGTGTGAATTTTTCTTAAATTTGAAGAAAAGTTTAACTTGAATCTATATTTATGTCCAGAAATCAGTTGAGGAGGAAGGTCCCATTCTGACAAACCCCTTTGCAAGACAAAGCTCCATTTTAATCAAACGAAGCTCCTGCCTCTAATTTGTGTTTCCTTGCAGCTGGTCTGTGAATTATATCTGAAAAACCAGTCTCAGAACTCATCATCACCTACACAAACACACCCTCAAAATTAAGATAGGCTCAGCTTTGTATAACCTTTACCCAGAGATTGACTGTGTTCATTTTCACAGTTGATATTCTCAATACCAGATTAAATTTATTTAAGGCTGGAGAGTGGCATTTTCTGTTTCTGTATAAAACACTGCACAGGCAAGAGCAATGCCAGTTACCTCACCCCCCTACCATCTCTACTGATTTTGATCTCGATTGGATTGCTCTCATTGACGAATATATTCCTATTATCCCAGGAAAATGCATTAGCTGTGCCATCTATTCCATGCTTTTTAGTACAGACACTGTTGCCAACAATACAATACACACAAACAGTGCCTTCATAGGTACACTCAAAGTTCAGACTAGTCATGAATTACACCTATGAATGAGAATTAAGAAGAACATTCCTTTCTAAGTACTTAGAGGTTGGCAGTTGAGGCTTCTTTAGTAACGGAGATATTAAGCCTGAATGATTTGGCACTAAAACGGAATTTCTTTCTGGGACGGAGATGATTTTACTGAAACATTTGATAATTGGAGTTACTATAAGCAAGGGTTGATAGAATCAATTATTACAAAGGTTGCCTGACAATTCCCATTCATTATAAAATCCTCTTTTCAATTGCTGCAAACTTTGCCAACCTTTAGCTAGGCAGTCTGAAATTTTCCATGCTGAGTCTCTCTCTTAGGCTGATTTATTTATCTGAAGGAAAAATTTAGCCACAACAGTCTGCCTTTACCAAGAATGAAACTGGATAAAAGTACATCATTTTGGCCATATTTAAAGAAAGAAACTGAACTGCAAGTCCATATATTTCAGACCAGATCCTAAAGAAGAGAGAGTTTTTATCATCGAAGTGTCTTGTGCTGTCCTTGTGAAACTCAGAAATTGTGTTGCATGGACTTTAATCAATATTTCTTGAAGGGGAAAATATCTGCAATACTACATAAAGGTTTGTGAAAAACCCAGTATCTGTTTTCACTGCAGATCTTTGTTCCTCTGCAGCATGGGAAAGGGGTGTATATGTGTGTGCCAGCATACTTAAACCCCTAAACTGAGCCTGCAGAATTCAGGACCATGTTGGTGGACCCGATTTTCTTTTCCCTGCACACTCCCATTCCTATCCTATCCTGGCATTAAAAGATGGGGGAAGATCCCCAACCGCCCTGTGCTTCTAATGACCACCTCACTGCTGAGCCAGTAGCACTGATGGGGAAACTGTCCTG
The DNA here is from genome assembly GCA_013400775.1 of Chaetops frenatus. Classification (NCBI taxonomy): domain Eukaryota; kingdom Metazoa; phylum Chordata; class Aves; order Passeriformes; family Picathartidae; genus Chaetops; species Chaetops frenatus. The sequence continues at coordinate 730,140 of VZTR01014602.1, forward strand.
ACACAGAAGATAAAAAGTCCAAGACAAGCAGGAAGAGAAAGAGGGTAGATGAAATTCTTTGGAGAGGCAAGAACTAGAAGATGATCAAAAACTGAGTAGAGGGCTGTTCAGGATGAGTGTAGATGAATGGAGGGGGAAGAAGAAAAAGAGCTGTTGTAAGTGGGAGCCTGGTAATGCACTGAGTGGGGCTTAAGGGCAGCTGGCAGACATGGAAATGGAGGTCATTTACACTGAGTAAATTCAGCTTAGGGAGGATGGTGGCCTTTGAGTACCTCTAAGGTTGATGGGGAAAGCAGTTGTGCCACTAGGTTGCTGGTAATGGTGACCAAATGAAGCTCCTAGTTTGAATTGTCTTCTGGAGAGACATTTCTCACCAGGGAAGTGAACCTTCAGAGGAGAAAGATTGTAAGTGAGAAGCTGTGACAAAGGCAAAGGGATGAGAAGATTCACTGCCAGGTTTAAGCTAGAGAGAGGGGTTTGGGAATCATTTGGGAGTAGAGAAATTCAGTTTCTTCTCCTTCTTATCAGTCTGGGTGTCTCCTACAAATGTGTGAGTGCTGCTCCTGTAAGACTAGATTCCACCTTGCCCTCCACCACAGTGTTTTTGTGTGTTGCTAAGCAAATGGATTAATCCACATTTCCACAGCTTGTCAGTTGTCCTCTTAGGGATCCAACAGGAGACCCTTGAGTCTGATCTGCAAAACTGTTCAATATTCACAGCAAGAACTGAAATTGGTGGGAACTATTCTTTAAATATATAAAATATTCTGAGGTGCCATGAAGTCAGAGAAAAAAAAATCAAATCCCAGACAATCAAAAACCTTTGGCAATGTTTTCTCTTCATCTTCATATCTCTATTTTCCATCTGTCCAAATAGAGGCGCAGTATCCCCTCATTTCATTGAGGCATTGTAAAAATAGATTATTTCATGTCTGTAAAGCACCCAGATACAATAACAATGACTGCTGAAGAAAAGCTCCCAAGGAAATTAAGAATTCTGTAGTCAGAACAGGCTTTGAATGGTGTGCAGTAAATAAGCCATGGGATACACACTGAACAATGAAGATAAAAGAAAATATTAAATAGCTGCTCATTAAGTGAGCAATATCCATCCTGCACTTTAAACAGAGCAGAGATTTAATAGTATGTGAGTCTGTGATTAAAGACAATGCCCGAATGCATATGACACAAAGACTCTAGTGAATTTGTAGCAACAGCTTAAGTTCTTGCATTCCCCAAGTTTTGAATGTTTATTGTGGCCGCTTTTTGAGAATGCCAAATACTCTTAATTTAGCCTCACACCAAAAAGGGACATAGATCAATAAATGTTAGAAGGGAGAGGAGGTTCCAGAACTGGCTCAACACGAAGTTCAAGTCTGGATTCATTTCATGTTAGAGAAGAAAACTGACCACAGCTTTTTATCTGGATCCAGATGTCCTCACATTTCAAGACTAAACAAGACTTGATTCTGCTTTGGCATCCTCTCTACTGATTTGTCCTCCCTAAGATGGGAGAGCGTTTCTGTGGACCTCTTCATTATCTTGGCCTTCAGAAATCTTGCAGTACTAATCCTGACATTAAATTCTACTTATTCTTGGTATGTATAGAGGGTCTTGTTTAGCAACATCATTACAAGAGTGTAAGGTAGGTATAGGTCTCCCTAAGCAACTTGGGTAATGCAGGACAAAACATGCATTGTTCACTGTGAGATGACGAGGGACAGGACAGAGGAGATACCACATCAGGGCCACGGGGCATCCCAACAGGATCAGGATGGAGCAGGAAAGGATGCAGCCCTACTGGAACTGGAAATCTCTGAAGTCTTGTAGGCATTCTCATGTCACACCTCCTGGAGCTCTCCAGCCACACCGAAACAGCGGACAAGAGGAAACCCAGAAAAAAAGCAGTGAGACCATCTGTGCCACAGGGAAAGGTACAGGAGTATCATAAAAATGTATTCTGAGCTTTGTCTTCTGAAGCTAAGTGCCATAAATTGCCATCCAACTGCCCACAGGGAATATTGGAAAAGCAGAGGCTCAAAGAGTAGGAAATCAGAGACTGTATGTTGAAGGCCTCATTCCTAAGGCAGACAAATCCTACAGCTGCACCTGCTACTGCAGCCACCAGCGCCACCTTGAAATTTGCTTCAGCTCTACCATGTGAAGCCATAGATAAACAAGAGACCATGTGCCATTTCACATAACAAAGCCTTTATATTTGTCCTGTCCTCCAGGCTGTTGGCTTCTGAACTTACAGGTACACAAACAACAGAACATGCACTCAGGTTGTTGTGCACCTGGAGTTACACAAAGGTCAGAAAGTGCTCATTTCAGGCACAGAATCACATCATTCCACATATACATGCTGCTGAAGGATTGCTTTTACAAAGTCTTTACTCTTAATAACTTAAACAAGATGTAAAGCAGTTTAAAATTTTTTTTTTATACAATAATTTATCCCCAACATCTTGAAAAGAATCTGTTAACAAGAATGATCAGTTGCAGCACTGTATAATAAAGAACTTTGTTTTATGTTGGCTGAAAGCATTTGCTTTTATCTGGTGTGAATTTGTTAACAGTCAGGAAATTATATGAATGTTTGCTCTTAAGTCCTGAGAGAGAGGTTAGAAGCTCTTGATCCACTTCTCTTGTTTTATTCACTATTACGTAAAACCTACACTGTCTGTCCAGAAATGATAGAAACAGCACATAAGAGGATAAAACTATTGACATAACTGGAAAAAAACCCCAAACCAACCAACCAACCAAAAAACAAACCAGCAAAATCAATTCTAATCTATCCTTCTTGTCACAGGATCGGCAGCCAGAATGTTCAGTATTCTAGTCCTGGTTACTGAATCCCATTTCCCATATGAGAACGTGGGCAATACTGCTTTCTAATACCTGGGGTGCCACATCTGCTTAAGACCTAATTCCTGCACCAAGGAAGAAAATTTCTATGTTTTCAAAAATACAGACAACTCTTGCTGGTCTCTGAAGAATGAATAAGCAATAATCACACTATAGATGTGCTCAGGGATGTCAAGAGTCACACAGCTCTGCACCCTGACCTGCTACTGCTGGTATCACTGCAAAGGTGGCACTCCACCCTCATCATAGAGACATCTCCATGGGCATGTGGGATCTGAATCCTGTCTGGAATCCCACATCAGCCAGCCAACACTTTTGCAGCACTTCTCAGTGTCTTTTCATTCTCAGCTTTTGGCTACGTAATTATACCCAGCACAGCGCCTGTGAAGCGCCCAGGTCCTGCTTTAGCTCCGTGTCCCGAGCGCAGCTCCCAAGGCTGCAGCGGGATCGGCACGGCCTTTCCCCGGCTAACCCGGTACAACACCGGCATCTAGTGGAGGCCAGCCCGGAGCAACCAGCTCCGAGCCAAGGACCTGCAGAGAGGGGTGGGAAGTTGTCACCCACCTCTAGCTGAGCATCAGCTTGCCTCCTCTCACTCATAAACTGCTTTGACTATCAAACAGGAATCCCGCGCTGTTAATTCTTTCTTGTTCTCATTCTCCCCATAAACCCATTTTGAAAAGGATATTAGAAAGAAACACTTTTACTGCTGGCTTACTGGAAGGTTCTTCAAAGCAAGTGCTAGAGGTCTGTGATTCAACATGTTTGAGCACAAACACTTTCCAGTACTGGAATTTGGTACATTATGAAGAGGCAGTTACCAGGTTTTGCTGGGCAGAACAGTCCTGTTCAGACAAACTCTGCAGGAATAAAACCTGACCTTGTGTGGAGATCATAAAACAGTTTGGTTCGGAGGGGATCTTAAAGATCATCCAATCCCACCTCCTGCCATGGGCAGGGACACCTTACACCATCCCAGGGTGCTCCAAGCCCCGTCCAACCTGGCCTTGGACACTTCCAGGGATAGGGCAGCTACAGCTTCTCTGGGCAACCTGTGCCAGCATCTCACCACTCTCACAGGGAATAATTTCTTCTTAATATCTAATCTAAACCTACTCTCAGTTTGGAGCTATTCCCCCCTGCTGCAGACCCCAGAGCTGGATGCAACACTGCAGGTGGGGTCTCACCAGAGCTGAGCAGAGCAGAGCAGAGCAGAGAGGTAAAATCACATCCCTCGATCAGTGTGAGACCAGTAGAACATTTTGAAAGTCTTAAGCAGGTCTGTCTTCTCCCCAGATAGCAAAAAGGAGTATTAGCATCCACTTACAGGTGGTGAAATGTTGCTTGGATCCCACTCCAGCTTCTTAGATTTCCTGTTTAACAACACATCCAAGTCAGTCTCTTCAGCTTTCTGATTTGAACAGCCCACCTGAAAAATTTCATAACACACCTTGATTGCTCACTTTCCCCAAATCAATAGAACATAATAAAGAATTTGGTGCTTGCTACATTTGAGAGATTTGTGTGCCAGTGTTTCATGGGGCCAAACCCAAAATATAGAAGCAATGCACGTCAGTGCCCAGCAATGGCTGATCAATTTGCTAAAAACGTGGCACTATTAGCAGAATGGGTCTGACTTCTTCCTTCTGAAGGAGCTTCCTTCTGTGTAGCTGTACTGAACAGAGCCATAGCTATGTTTGTGCTTACAAACCTCAGTATACAAAAATTTTGACTCTTGGTAAAATTAAGTGTCCAGGCTTGTCTGGAATGAAAAGAAAACCTCATTATCATATCCCTTGTTTCTGTTACAAAGTTCCTTTTTCTCTAAATACATAATCTAGTTTTCAAATGTCAGTTTTATTATGCTGATGCCTCAGTTTAAAGCAGAGGGTATCTCAGAAGGAACATCAAAAAAATACAACTTGCTTTCAGAATTTAGGTTTCTCCTGTAGGTTTTACATAGCTTTTTTTAAGAATGGAAGCTCAAGAGGATATTGTGTTCTTCTCTCCCCTGCTTTTACCCCAGGGAAGGCAGCATTGCTAATAAAACCCACAAAGATCAACTCTAAAAATAAATATCTGCTGTTGGTCTAGACAGCTCTGGCTCTTGGAAGAATTTGATCTGGGTTGTAATTACACTTCACTTTCAACCCATATATGAATTCCATACTGGCAAGATATGTCAGACTTTTATCTTTCTCTCCTCCCCTAATCCATCCATTGGCATTTACAAAGCATTCATCATAGCAGAAACAGTGCTGGAGATTGAAGCCCTTTTTTTATTCACACAGCAAACAGCACAGACAACAACAGTGGAAGCTTCTTCTTTACATTACCCTGTCATCATTCTTGCACCGTGACCAGGGAGAACAAGTTAAAGGGTGATAAAGGATCCCTTTTATTCATCAGCTTATGCTATAAATTTGCTGGTCCTTAAGGTCTCTCAGGGAAGGCAGAGTGTACATACAAATATCTAATAAAAGATCTCATCTCCCTCTGAATGCTGAGCTTCCACTCCATCCCCAGACCACTGGCTATTACATTACTGCTAAGTAGTGGACTGGGAGATATCAATTTTACAAGAGAATGCTTGTCTGATGATAACAACACCAAAATCTGGTGAGCAGTCTGTTTAGACACAAGAAAGAGAAAGCAAACCCTTTTACAGTTCCTCTCCTGTGCTGTTCCAGACACTGTCTCTATGTTTACCTTCTGGCCTCGAAGAATCAGCAGAGCAGCTGACTTCATGGTGAACAGATTTTTGTTCTTTCAGCTAATGGCTTTTAGAAAGTTCTATCCTCAAGCTCCTAGATCTTGGTGCCAAAATAGGTGAACAATGACTAATCAAGCATCAGAAACTGGAAAAGTATTTTTGTGATGACTGGATTTCCCATTTGGAGCACAATGGTTCTCCTAAGTCCACTTCACCAGCTTCTAACTTGATGGTTGTCAGATGACAGGGGGTTTTTTGATACTTAAATAATTCTTATCCTATTCTCATTGTTTCTTTAGCTATTTCCACTACCTCTATTTTAATAACAATTGAAAATGGGAAAAACCAATTTAATTCTAAATGCCTGCCTTTGCCTCCCCACAAAACCAGATTCTTCTCTTTTATGGTAAAGATCTTCATTAATATCACTTCAAGGAAAGCATTTAAAGAGAGGAATAGTATTACTCATTTGCTGGCTGTTCTTGGCAGGCAGTGACATGTACGAAGCAAACCCACAGGTCCTGTTATTGCCTTCAAGTTAAAGGAAAAGAGAGAGAGAAACAAAGGCATTGCTGTTTCACAGAAAGAGAAATGAGTAATGGATATTTTGTGGGCCACATTAACCTGTATGGACGATTCTGAGTAATTCTTTGAATCCTGAGGTCTTCAGGGGGTCACTTGCTTCTTAAACATCCATTTACAGTAAACTTAGAGAACATAGAGCTCTGGATAAAGTGGATCTCAATTCTCCTTCTACTTTCTGTTGAAAATTGTTTGCAATCATGTCAGGATCACTTGTCTAGTTTCAGGTTCAGTGGTGGCGTTTTATACCAATATCAAGCATTACAGATAAAAACATGCCTAAAGTTGTTTCATGAAGTGAAGAGAATGTCTTCAGTCTTCAAGAAAACATATCTTTGGGCAAAAGCTGAACTCGGGAATGTCCACTGTTTTCAGTGAAGCTGTGACAATTCCTACCTGTAATCCCTTACATTTAATTTCCAATTTTGTTTTGATGCTCCTTGCTAAACTCAAGAGAGACTGAAGACAAAAACATGGTGAATGTGTTAGCAGAACACCTAACACAATGGAATCCCAATCTCAGTTCGGGCTTTCAGGCACTACCAAAATATGTACAAGAATAATTAACAAAAAGTAATCACGTTAAGGGGCCTTCTGACTAGACCTGAATACCATGGCTGAGACAGTGACAGCCTACAGAGCATATCTGACCTACAGGATGAATCTTACCCAGTCCCAAATGATTTTGCACCATATATTTGCTAATCTATTAACCTGGGAACTGTGATAGTGCAAGAAAAGGGCATGGATATGCAACCAAACCTGCTTGTGACTGTCAAGCTGATTCTTGATATGTTACAGAGTTTAGAAGCCTTCCAAAAGTGGCCAGAAGCTAAACACTGTGTACCCAGGTAATCCTAATTCTGGTTCACACTTTCTTCACTTGCGCCTCAAGTAAATCACTTAATAGCCAGATTTACAACTTTGCACATCAAAATTGCTTATTGGGAAAACACTTAGGAGAGAGCTGGAAGGGAGATGTGAAGGTCAGTCAGCATTCATTTGCTGCTGAAGCTGAGCAATCTCCAAGTGATCCATGACTGCAGTGAATGAATCTTCAGTCCCTCTGAAGGTTTGTGTCTGATTCAGGGGGGCCAGAATTCTGTGTACAGAATTGACAGCAACTACAAACCAGCCTTTCTTGAGAATTCAGCCCTAGATATGCTGAGACAGTGGTGAGGGAGTTTAGGATGGGTTGTATGGCTATCAATACAATACGAGTAGTACAAATAATGCTATGAACCACACCATTAGAGTCTGGAATCAAAAGTTTCCAAGAACTGTAACATTTGAGAATATTAGAACAATCACACTGAGCCAGCTGACAGTTCCCTTTAGCCCAGTGCCTTATTTTCAACATAAGGTAAAGAATATAAGAAACAAGGTGTGTGTATAGAGCAATTCTTCCCTGGGGACAGCCTCCTACTCTCTAGCAATCAACAGTTTATCACAGTTTATCACTGAGAGATCACACCAGAACTATTGTGTTTAACAGTCACAAACGGACCAACCCTCCATAAATCATCCTAATCCCATTTTTAACCTACATTGACTTCTGACCTGCACACCAACACATGGCAACAAGTTTGTAAATGTAACTAGGAGTTGCACAAAAATGTGCTCCTGTGTTACCAGCTGTAAACCCAAAACTGGTCAGTGCCATGTAGCTAGTGGCCAGTGATGTTCATTTTAGCACAAAGTACTAGACTTCATTAACATCCTGGGTAATTATGACACCTTAGAGTGCTTTTAAAGAATAATGATTTAACAAAGCCTTAGAATGAAAAAAAGGTATTTTCAAGAGCAGGCAATGTTGGGTATCATCCAAAGTGCCTCCTCTAGCAATGCTCCCTACCCACTGTCTAGACCAACAATATTCAGATAAGAATCTGAATCCTGATCACTACACTGGAATCCTAGGCATGTAGACCATCACCCATCCCTAGCCAGAATACTCTGTGCTGCATGCCACTGCTCTGAGAGCAATTGGACAGCCTGCTGTAAAAAGTTATATTAAAATCGTCTAGCAGATGGAGGAGGAAAAGCCTCCTTTGCCTTCTGCACACAATTGCCTCAATCCCTCCTCACCAGAACTGTTATATCTCAAAGACAGAAGCCAAAAGATGGCTGCACAGCCTGTTTTCACTTCTGTGGCTGCCTGCAGCAACCCAGAGGATAAAAAACAGCCATTTCAGCTGAAGAATTAAGAAAACCATCTAAGTGCATTTCTCATTGGTGGCATTTCCAGGGAAGTGCAAAGCAGCACAGGATGAGACAAAGAAAAGCAAAACCTTCTGCAAACAGAGATTTCAGCATCTGCATAGCTCACGGGAGTATTTCACATTCAGCATCTGTCTTTGAAGGTGAAACTTTCTATACCGGTTACTGAGGGAACAATTACACAAATAAATTGACACCATTAACTCAGCGGGGTCTGAAACATATGGGGACAAGTCAGTGGACTTTTTTCTTCCAGAAATAAACTACTTCTATCATGGAAATAATCTTAATGTTTGCTGACAGTGCAATTAAGAATTAAAGCTGCAGAAAAATGTGAGGTTTTCTAAAACACAATAGATATCTTTTATCCATACAATATATGGCACCAAAATAAGCAGTGTTCTGGGGAGGATAATTAATCAGTGTTCTCTTGCTGAAGTTCTTTTAATTGTCTATGATGGTCTGTATTGGGGGGAACTATTGAGTTTTAACAGGGAACAAGATAAGGCATCATGGGAATACTTACATGAATAAAGATTGCATGATCAAGATTTTTGATCTGGGAATTACTATTCTGTAATCATCTGTAAAGCACCAGGAGTGCCCCTGGCACTGTATATATAATAATAAACTATTAACAATAAATCAAGTAATTAAATCTTCACTTCGAACATTCTTTTCATAATTTTTCCTCAGATTTAAGTTCCCACATAAGATACGTTAGATCCTCATAATATTATTAAAGCTCCTACACTTCAGCTTTTAAAATTCCCCTAGGGATCTATTGTTTCTTTGTTTAATGTGTTTATGAGCCAAAGGCCCCATTAAATACAATAGGGAAACTCCCAAACCTTTAAAAACTTTGCCACCAGAGACATTTCTTAGGAAACAGGACCATTTTTGTCATTCCATCGTGTAACTATTGGAAAGTCTATTGATCAGAGAAGTTTTAGGAGAAAAACAACAAAAAAATATTCCACTTCTAGAGATCAGGTCATTAAGGCCACAAAGCTGTACGAGACAGAACTGCTGCACACAGTTAGTTTTCCCTCCTCCATTGTATCTGGTCATTCACACAATTCCATATTAAGAATATTTTCTGTTATGATTGCTCTTTGTTCCTCATTGTCTTTGTAGATGCCGTCTGTAAGGATAAGAGCAAGTCCACCTGTATTTCCTTGGTCTGGAAGGTAAGGAAACGGGCAGATGCTTATGTTCCCCTAAACCCACACTGTACATTGTCCTCTACAGATTTAAACAGAACATTTGGTTTGAGACAGGATATGTTGCCAAAATCAGTAGAAATTTTGATGGTCAAACACTGACTTTTAAAAATGAATATCCATTTACCTTCAATGGGACTTAAATATGGAGAGAGATCTACAGAGAGCAGGAGAGAAGGATGAAGCCACTATGAGTGGACTGAAAAAACTGGAGTTTACCAGAGATACACTACATGGGCTGAACCATTGTTGAAAATTATTTGACATTGTAATCCAATGTGTGTTCTGGTTTATTTTAGAGGGGTTATTTTATCTAGCTGTGAAATTCTCCTCAATTGTTTACCACATTTCTCTAAAAGGTAAAACTCATTCAGAATTTAAGTCTCTTTGGTGAAGCCACAAAGGATAAGCTGGAGTGCTGTGATTTATCAATCACAATACAAAGAAGGCACAAAGCTAAGTGGGGAGTTCACACTTGTGTAAAAATACACCCAAGCGATATACAGGGTTCCTGTGCAACAGCCTAAGTCTAAAGTGAAAAATGCCTGGCAACACTGTGTCAGTGAAGATGGTTCATCTCTAGTTGAGTTGACAGTTTCAACTGAAAGAGCTTAGAATGAGGTTAGTGTGAACCACGGCTGAAATGGAAATTCCTTTTGCCTTGACTAATGCATTTTAAGTGACTCCCACTTAGGGTTAGAAAATTACAAGTTCTGTTTTGTTAAACAGTTAAAAAACCAAACATAATCTGCATTAGGCTGGAAAGTTCTACATTCCAGTGAACATGAGGGATGGTGAACATAGCCTGTGGGCCAAACACAGCCCACGCAGAGCTTCACACTGTTGAAGCTTTCATCTTCAGCACCCCAAGGTACAGCCTACAGAGGCTACAGGATCTCAACAGGCAGTGCTCCATCTTGCTCCAACCTAATGCATTCCACATGCCAGGACCTGTATCTCCCATGAGATGCACTGTCCCACCACAACTGATGAGGCTCACAGCTCATTGTGCAAGTATTCAGGAGGTGATTGGCTTCAAGAAGATGAGACCAAGGTGCAAGTTCTGTACCCAACACAGTTCCCACAGGGCTGCTTCTTATTCAGGAGTTACTAATGGACAGTGAACACATTCAGTTTACTGGTACCTGATAAACTGCATTCTCATGTAATGTATGTCCCATGCTAATATTTTTAAGTCACTAAAAGATACAAACCAAGTGTGTTTTACTCTTGCATGTCCCTCCTATCTCTCCAAATTCATATAGGAATTGAGTATCTGCTTGTTTGTGAAGATATCTTAATGGAATAAGGTCATGCAAAAATTCACATAAACAAGGGACTTTTCATGGTAGGTAATTTATATCTCGCAACCCAGTGTTAAATAAGGAGGAGTGTTAGAAGAATGAAGCTTGGATAAATGAAGTTGCAGCTGTATCTCTGTAATACCTTTAACAGGACTTCATGGTATTACTGTAATGAAGAGATCTGGCATCATAATCTACTTTCCCAGATTACCAGTGGAAAGTTATTCTATAATTAATACAGATATGGTATCTTACTAATAAAAAATGTTGCAGACAAGTTCTCCATACAGCTGTGAAATGGCTACAAACAGAGTTTGCATGCCAAGAGTTTCAGTTGAGTCAGATGACTGCCTAGAGTAGCTCCAAAGCTACTGGTATAAAAATCCTTCCAGAAGTAGTTTTGTTCATGACATCCAAGTTATTTACCAGTGGTAACAGAATAAGAAAGGACTAGAATAAATTAGTAATTTCTCATTCTCAAATCTTGGACCAAATCTGAGGATCACATCTTGTTTCTTAGCCTAGTATTCTATTCTGTCCTTTGACTTACTGTTTGTTGAGTTGAACTTTAATAGTAGTCTGATCAACCATCAGCTATCTCTCTAGAGAAAGAGATTAGAGATTGAGTTATTCAGGATTAATCCTGTTGTTGTTGTTGGCTTTTTTGGNTCACACTCAAAAATATATTTTCATCTTTTTAGCATATTAAACTCACATGGAAACTGAAACTTATATTCTACTGACATTAATCACTTTTGTTTGCTTTATGTACAATAGAAAACTATATTTTATCCTGTAGGTTCAGTTAAATTCATCCTCCAGTGCCTTCAGTATTGGAGCTTCCACTGTTCTCCATTTAGCAGTATAACAGTGGAAACAATGATCCATGGTGTACTCATGGCCCAGGCTGCATTCCTGGGCTCTAGGGTTTAAGAGATCCTTTACAGGGGACAGGGGTTTGCAGTTCTGCCATGGGCTCAGCATGAAACCCTGGACAAAATGTTTAATTGCAATATCCTGCTTTCTTTCCTTCAGATGAAAGAAATTAGACAATAATTTATAGCTTCCTTTTAAAATGCTCTCAGATTTATGAATGAAGCAATCCTCCTTCCCTTGCTACTGCATTCCTGCAATGGCTTTCTGTTGGAAACAAAGGATGTCAGGTTAGAAGGGTGACTAATAAGCAATCTAAACCCTAGTACTAGGACAGCATGACTTGCAGTAATTCTGCTCCTCCCAGACACACACCAAGGATTAGCAGTCACCCTACACAACTCCCTTGACATCAGAACAGTAAAAAAAAGGAAAAAATAAAAAAATAAAGATAAGATAAAGCCTCATGTCCCAAGCTTATAGCTGAAAGAACACAAAATTCCTAACTTATAGAGTGTTTATTTGGAAGAAACTCTGGGAAGGAATCCTATGGGAATTAGCCTTTGCTTTGCTGGATGTATTACTACATGCAGAACTTCCATAATTCCCAAAAAATTCCTAGTCCTTAGAAGTAGAAACTGTCCTGATTAGTTTCTCACGTAACCATCCAGCCCATAAACGCCAGAGCCAGGCTGGAGGGAACAGTTATGCAACAGAGCCCATGAAAGAGAAAAAACTGCTTGAGGCCAATTGGCTGCTTACATCATATATTTTCAAGCTCTGTTTACAACCTCTCTATGTAAGCATCTCACAATTCTGCTCTATAAGTTGTGGGTGAATATCTCTGGATAAAGTAAGAAAGAAACAAACAGAAAACTTATTGAATGTTCACTTCAAACTTCAACTCAACAGTCTTTTAGTGTCACATGTTTAATGAAGGGTTTGCTTCATTAATAAGCTGAGTATGGTGTGTGGGGATACCTTCCACATAACTCCTGGGAATTATTCTTTGAGACCACAAATCACACCACATTCAGTTATTCTTAACTCTTTGTATATATTCTTGCTTGATCAAGAACCAGCAGATCTCTGTAGCAAGTGTGATGATGGGACTATTTCTTTGTGTGACTTCTCTCTGCAGCTGAGCCAGTCAAAGAACAATGCTCCCCTGCTTTTCAGAGCTGTGTATCAAGGCTGGCAGCAGAGTGAGATGGAGAAATGTCTGTTGGGGAAGCTTCATCCCAGCTATGTCAGAGCCCTTCACAAGAATAAACCTTTTACCCTGTTTGTAGGACAACAGTACTAAAAGAAAATCCAGAAGAAAACAAAACTAATGGAAATCTAAAGCACCTGAAACACCATGTGTAACATATTTCTCTTTAACTCATGAGGCTGCACATAAGAGAGGGGGAAAAAACCCAATAACTATATGGGCATCACAGTGCCTCAAGAAACCAGCAGCTGGCTTTAGGATTGAGCACAGAGATCTGTTACCCACAGGATGTTGCAAACCTGGAAGCTGCAAGCAAACAGCACTGGGTTTTGGTTATTTTTCAGGGAAATGAATGCAGGGCAAGTAAGATCTAAAGGCATAACATTTAAACATTAAAATATTCTCCATTACATTAGAAAATCTCCACTGAGGTTAGAGCCTGTGCTTTGTGGATAAGACTGCATTAATTCAGAAACAATTCTGAATATTTGAATTATATCCACAGGCAGCAATAATGATCTGAAGGTTTGAGATAAGAAAGTTGTTGAGAATTGTGTTCAATTTAACTATAGTGTATGCTCCTGAGTTGCAGTGGAGCTTTGGATCTCTTCCCTTTTAGAAGAAGCACGTCAGTCAATAAGAATTTAGCTTGGAGGAATGCATTACAAATGTAGAACAAATCAAATTAGCTCTCAGATGCTATCTGTTGATATCTTATTTCTTCCTCAGACTTCTAACCACTGGAACACAACATCTGGGCCATTGGGGGAGGTAACTGTTTTACTAAAAAGCACTAAATATAGGTGCTATAGAACAAATTACAACATGCTGCATTGCCACACCACCTACAGCACAGGATGAACCAGGAACAGTTACCTGCTGTGAAGAAGGTAATTCAGTTTAGCTAATGTGTCACCTTTATAGCATAAAAAGGCAACTTAATCATTGCAATTATATGCTAAGGATGAGTGACAAAGCCATCTGTTGCAGCAGTTATTTAAAGAAATCAAGATGTGGAGCACCATTTACTTGTTTCAAATTTTCTCTGCCACTGAAATTTGACAGCTCCTGAAGAATTCAATAATACATCCTATGAAGAAAAACACAGGCTTTATCCTTAATATTCTACATACTTTAACATAAATTTAGAGCATTCTTTCTTCTTTTTAAACAGAAATAGTTTGCTCACCTGAAAGTTCTTTGTGATGTTCAAAGACTAGACTAGGGAAGGAATAAATGTGAGTTGCTTGGTCAAAGTTTTACACTGCATGTCACCCTAATCAGCATTAAGTGACAAGGTCCAGTTGACACACACACTTGATGCCATGATATGCATCAGACTGGAGGTTTTACTGCCCAACACTTTAGGGGATTCAAGAAGAGCAAATGAAAATTTACTGTAGAAGTGTGAGTTCTGTTAGGTAGCAATTAGATTATGAATCACATAATAAACTGTGTTATTGATAGCAAAGTCTTTTGCAGCCTCCCTTACCCATAAAGATAACTTTCATGGAACTTTTTTTTTTTTTAATTCAAAGCAGACAATTCTTATCAAAGAAATTAATGAAGGGAACTGTACTGCAGTGCTGAGTGCTGTGAGAAAGGAACAGAAGTAAGTTGCCCGCAGCACTAAGGTTTCCTTTGGAGGCTAAAATTGATCCACTATTGCAGTAGAGTTTAGGAAACTCAGGCTTTGACTTATCAAACAGTATAAAGCCCCTGGTGGAAAGCTCCTTACTCAAATCAACCAGAAACAGACTAAAGCACTACACCATCTACTGCAGAGAGCAACTGTGTACTGACATGCACTTTGGGTCACATGAACCAACAGACTGAGACCCAAGAGCATCATGTTTTATGCACATAGGCTGGCTAAACATAAGTCTTTATCAGAAATTAATTAAACAACTGGTTCTGAAAATCTAGAGCAATTTTCATTATTAAAACCAAAGAGAAATTTGCAAATTAAGCCTACATTTGAATATCCTGATGCCTTCCATGTGCACCTTGAGGAAGCAAAGATCCATGTTTACCATGTGCTACCCAGAGGAAAACCTTGCTAAAACCCCTCTTTGTGATCAGTCATTACCCAACTCTCCCTAAGGTTTGTGCAGTGCTCTCTGCAACTGCCTGTCCACCCACCCAGACAGTGAGCATGCCAGCCTCGTCCCCTGCTGGTGCAGGCAGTCACATCATAAACTGATCAAATGCCATTGTACAACTCAATAGGCTTTTTGGACTAAGTTTCCAAAATTTGGGAGTGGGCCTTTCTTCCATTGAAACTAATTTGGGCAACAATGAAAAAATTCACTCATGAACTGACTACATCTTTTTCCGTCAGTGGTTCTTGTTTTCCGCTCCAACCCACATCATCTATTCTCTTCCTTCCACCCATTCTTCCCCCCAGAAAAGGCTGGCTTGGACACTGCTTCAATTTTCTGTAGAACTTTCTATTTTTCTTTCCCATTCTTTTTGTTTAGCATATGAAAGGAGCTTCCTGTTTAGAAACATGGGAGTCCTACACCCTCAGTAATGATGTATTCAGCCCATCAATGATCTTGGCATGAATGCCTTAAAACCTTTATAAGCCTGATGGGATTTTCTGTACATGTCATCATCATCATCTGTTCAGAAAACAATGCACAGCATTTGTCATCTTGCACTGAATCAGCTCCCTTCCCAGTCCTATGGCTCTAGTAAGAAAAATCTAGTAAGAAGGCTTACAGATTTCCTTCTCTTAAATATTTCAAATGATAGATTTCCAAAGAAATCTACAGAACAGAAACAGAAGCACCAAGAGTAGACAATGCTGCTGCAGAACTCCCAGCATGATCAATACTGTCCTGCTTTTTCAGCCCTGAATCCCTGCAGCAGCCTTCCAGTGCTCACATTGCTCAAGGCTTACTATAACTGACTGTATTACCCAAATCCTGGGCTCATCCTGGGCTAGGGGACAGGAATGAAACATGCAATGTAATCCCCATTCAACTTAAAAAAAACCAAACAAAGCAATTCCCCCTAAACCCTACACGGTCTAGAACAAAATTATATCTTGTTCAAATATGTAGGATGGATTAAAAATCTGTATGTATGGGTCCAAAAAAAGGTAGCATCAGCAGTGACTTGAAATAACCTGAAATATTTGTCTCTTCAGGAGTTTAATGTACAGAAACACTTAAGTGCAGGCTGATCCCCTCTGCTGAATTTGAACTGCAGTGGAGTTGTCCAGTGAAGGCAGAGGACAGCACTTGAAGCAGTGGGTGCAGCAGCAGCAGCCTTGTGAACCAACACAAGAGCTGTTCTTCTCCAAGCAGGGCTCAGCAGCACAGTGATCAACCACAACTTACTCTATATGGTGCAACTCTTCAGCTAATTCTTCTCTGAGAAAAGCTGCCAGTCTGGAGCTTGTACATCTTAACCTCTGACAAAACAAGGCACATACACTGCTTCACTTTAACTCTTGTGGGGACTTGCTCTGTGCCTACATAAACATCAAAACATATTTTGATTTTTACATATGGGTGAGCAGCAGAGTTAATTTAAAACTGTTGGCAAGTGCCATCTAATTAAAAACAAATGACTAATTGTACAAGTACAGGGCCTGTTGACACAGGCTATATGCATCAAAGCCAACAAAGCTTGAATTTGAGGAAAAGCAGCACCATCTAGTGCTCTACAGTAGTCAGAGATTCAAAAATCAATCTCACAAGCCCACATTGAAATTTCAAGATCGCACTCACAAAAACAGTAGGACACCAGAAGGTTTAACTCTATCAGCACTTCTGATAGAAGGAATTGCATAGTAATGGTCTTGTTAAAAAAGAGCTGCTGAGAGTGAGATGTTTTCAGGCAGAACAGAAGTTCCTTAAAGACAAACTGAGAAATTATTCCGCCATCTATAAAAAGGATGCAGTCCAAAGGCTAAAACTTACCTGGAGGCTACTACTGTCTATAAAAAGCTCCCAGAAATAAAAAGCTAAGCCTCAAGAAGTTGAATAATATTTAAAGTTCTAGCAGACTGAAAACATAATATGAAATGGTTTTTGAGAAATCTTGAGAAAATTTATGAGGAAAAGTACTATAAATTATTTTTCAAACTCATCAGGAACAGAAATCTTGACAAATGGTTAGTACAGCAAACATATGACCAAAAAGTAAAAAGAACAGTATGAAAGAGACCAGACTGCAAAAAACTTTTCCAGTGTTTTGGGTCTGGGATGTGGTTTGTTTGGGATTTTTCTTTTTGGATTTGGGGGTTTGTTGTTTGGGTTTTTTTGGAAGTTCATTTAGGGTGATGTTCCTTTGTTGTTGTTTGTTTTGTTTGTTTGGAAGGAATGTTTGTTTTTTTGTTGCTTTTTTTTTAATCCACATTCATCATGGAGAGGCTTAGACTGGTTGCTGCTCCAGAAAGCTCATTTCAAATCAGAGGATCCAGGATGCTATTGGACATTTCAGTGACACAAAACAATTACAGATCTTTCTAATCAGACATTAAATACCCAAGAAATCAATTAGACAATAATCGAGCTACCAACCACCATAATCTCTCACTTAAAATTTCAAAAGAAGCAGGTGACAAATGAGACCATTTTTAATAGGAGTTTTCTAGGGATTTCTGTAGGTGAGCTATGTCAGGTGAGCTGACCTCTTTCCACTGTGCTGATACCCTGTGATATAAAAATACTGTACATACTGATAAATGTGTTACGCTGCCAAATAGGGCTCAAGCAAAGAGTATGTGGGACTCACATCTGTTATCATTCTCAGAGTCTACAAGTGTTATTAACAGATAGGAATTTTAAAATTTATCAAGGTAGAAACTTCCAGATTTGCCAGCATTTTGAGCATCATGTCAGTCCTCCAATACAAACATCCAAGTACAAAAAGGAATGAAGAAGTAAAAAAAACCCAAAGATTGGCAGACCTTGCATTCCTTACCACTGTCTCAGCACTCTCAGCTACAGGCTGTTATGAATATTTTTAACTGTAGGACAAAGTGCCAGAGCAAGCTGCTTTTGCTAACCCTACAGAGAACCTGGATAATTAAGTTTATTAAGTCATAGGTCAAGCTTTGTAGGAAGTGCAGACCTACATCCTCATATGACTCCAAAACATAATTATAGCAGAAGTGACTTTTTTTTCCACACAAGAAGGAAAGTAAATTGCAAACAAGGTGGGCCTGAGAAAGTAAGTATTAAAAAAAAGAGCTTTGTTCAGGTTCTAATGCACCTTCACAACAGATAACTTATGAGCATCTCAAGGCATCCAGCAGAATTTAATGCAGTATTCAAGAAACATACCACAAACAGTGGGAAATGAATGCAGCAGGCAACTCAACAGCACGTGGGCAACAACCTCAGTTTTTACTTATGGCCTTGGAAACCGTAACTCTGTTAACAAAGCCACAATGAAAATATCTGAAAACATTGCAATGAAGCCCATCTTCTTTATCTTAAGTGGAAGATTGATATAAACAGCATTTCCCTACAATGAGGATACATATCACAAATTTGAACACAGACATAAATTACAGCACCATTGTTTGATGTAGTGTTGTCCCCAAAACCAGTAATCTGCAAGACTTGGGTATTAGTAAGGACAGAAGTTAAAACAACACACTAAAGATGCTACTTTCCCTGACTGAGTGTGAGGCTGCATACTGTAACTTAATAAAGCACTAGCTCTACAGAAGAACATATACCCTCAACACAAAAAACACGACAAGTCAAATCTCAAAGATAAACCAAAATTTATTTAAAACAACAAAAAAAAGACAGTGCTACTGCCAAGATAGAAAAAATGAAGGATTCTTTTACTGAATGTAACAAGACAGCCAATTTACAGCAGTTTACATTAATTCTGAGATCAGGCTGGGTTTTACACTTCTTCAATTGACTACATGTACTTTCTGCAAGACAAACTGATTCCCCTTCTCTTTCCAAAAGAGCCAACAAAAATATCCTATAAAAAACATATACAGAATTTTGAGACATGATTGAAACATGAACCACTGTCCAAAAGTCTGGAGCTTTCCAAGAAGTTTAAGTCCTTTGTTGCTTCAACCAACCCTCAACGGGGGAGCTACAAGCACAACACCATCCCCTCTGACAAAGAGCATTGGAATATTCCTTTTGGTAGACTGTGAAGAAGGAAAAAAAGTTTATATTTACAAAACATTCATTTCAGTCATAGTAACACACCTGAAACAACTCCAACAAACACACAATGTTCTGGCATGCTGAAGAGATCAATACAACTAACACCAAGTCTCCACATAGCCTGTGTACTTCCACAACAATTTGTCCAAAACCTATTAGAGCTTGGTTCAAAAACCAGTCAGCAATAAACTACTTTAACAATAAAACACAGTATAGTTGAAAAAAATCTGTGAGAATAAATTAACTTCTTTTTTAGTCCTTACTTTATAAATCTCTTCATAGGTTTCTTCATCAATCTCTATTGTAGTCACAGTTTCTTCCACATCACCCAAAATCATGTTTAAGTGCTGATCGTATGCCTGTAGGAATTAAGTTAATTATGTTTTCCAAAATTCAAACATGAGCTTATGAAAATGAGAATTTTAGCAAGACTTTCAGACATAAATAGTTTAGTCTAATTTTGACCAAAACAAAGTACTACAATTCTAGTTATAACTCAACACAAACATAAACAAATGAGAACTCTGCAGCAGGAAAAAGAAGGCACGACATTTACATTTACTGAAACACTTGCAGGAAATAGCTCTGAAGTGTTCTGTGAGAGCACTTACAAGACCTTAGACACAGACACACTTTGCCAAACATTAAACCAGCTACACACTCTGCTGCCAGTCCAGCCTCCTGGAACTGATTGCCCAGGGACAACTTAAAGAATGTGAAAGCTGCTTCTCATCCAATGCTACAAAACCTTAAACTCATGTTCCAAAAACCTTACAAAAGCATGTTGCAAACTACACACGTCATTCATGGATCTCTCATTATCTCTGTGTTTCCAAAGGAGCTGAGGCCCAGTTAAGACATGGTACAACTGTTTCTCTTCCCCAGCAGAGCAGAGCACTCAGGAAAGCTGACTGATTTAACAGAAAACAAAAATCTGAGAACCCAGCTGAGTACATAGCCCGTCACACCTCCCAGGGTGTGCCTAAAGGGATTCTTGTTTGATGATGACCTCAGTCTTGAAGAGGCCTCAGGATACATCATAGGAAGAGGCCTGCAGCTTTATTGTTTATTTCACAGACACAGAAATGCAAGCCAAAAGCAGTGAAATTAGTTGCTTAGTATCATTCAGGAGACAAGAAAAACAAAATACATCTCTTGATTTTGTAGAGAAGCAGTTAATAGCTGACAAAGTACTGAGTAAATTAGATTTTTCCACCAATCACATTACAGTTCTGGTAATTAAGACAATTCTTCAACTACTTTCTGCAACCACTTCTGCACTTTCCACCATGAAATACAATTACTCATGTTTTAAAACTAGCTTTTTCAACAACCAGTGGAATATTACAAGTAAACTTGTTTAACAGACTCTTGTACATAAAGATAGGCTGCCTAGTGCTTACCTGAATGAGCACGACAATGTTCTGAAAGTTTTACTTACATGTAATCTGCCTCTAAGCTCTCTGTCATTCCTCATTTTGACATAGATTCGCTCATCTAGACTGAGTCTGATGAGATCTAGTGGCTCCTCTACAGTATTTGTTGTTTGTTGCTAAAAAACAAAAGCATTATTTTAACAGAAATAGCCTCTGAACTTTTCCATTCCTCAATGTTTGTGAGGCACAGAAAACAAAGGAGTGAAAACACAGATGCAAATATTTCAAAAATCATTCCTTCACACCCTGGTGAACCTGAGTGCAGCTGATTTACCACTCTACTGATACTCACCAGCCTGAGCAATGTGAGGCCAAAGATTTCAGTTTAGTCAGCAGCAAATCATTCCTCACACACAGGGGGACTGGAACTAGATAATCTTTAGGACCCCTTCTAACACAAACCATTCTATGACTCTGTGAACCCTTTTTCTTACCAGCAGTCACAGTTTAACACGGCAGCAGAGAGCCCACACTGCGTGAACCAGCACCACAGCGGTGCCACGGCACGGTGCGGGCTGGAACAGCCGACCCCAGGCTGACAGCGGTGCCAGCACACGGAGTTACCCGGGCACAGACTCGGCCACCTCAGGTACCCGGGCACACACTGCCCCCACACAGTCACCGCTCCCAAGCCCTTGCCGGGCCACACAGCAGCCACGCCAGCCCCTGAAGCTGGCATGAAACCTCAGCACATGCCGGCCTGAGGGCCCTTTCTGTGAGAAAGGCGCACTTTTGAGGATAGCGACTAAAAAAGGGTGAAGACGTCCATGCATATCCCACATTTTCCATATTTCATATGTATCTCGTATCTCCGTTCTAGCTACCTCCTTCCTTCAGAGACAAAGGCATTGGCCTCTGCAGCTTTCCCCACTTTGGCAGTGTCCGGGACCAGCGGGCCCGCAGCGAGCCCTGCCCGACCGCGGCACAAGTTCGGAGGCCGAGCGGGGATTTCATCTCGCACGGAAAGCGCTCCCCGAGGGCTGCGCCTCACGGGGGGCCCGGGCGCGCCCGGCCCCGCCGCGCAGCCCAGGGCTGCCTTCCCATGCAGCCATTGAGAGAACCGAGAGCTGCCTTCCCCTGCAGCCGCTGAGAGAACCGAGAGCTGCCTTCCCCTGCAGCCGCTGAGAGAACCGAGAGCCGCCCACCTGGTCCACCTCATCCGCCATCTTTCAAACCGCCTCCCGCGCCCGCCCGCGAGACTTTATGGCCCGGCCCCTTCCCCTTCCCCTTCCCTTCCCTTCCCCTCCCCTCCCCTGCGGGGGGCCGGGCCGGGGCCTGCCCGCGCCGGCAGCGCTATGGGCAGGAAGCGCAGAGCATCGCTCCGGCCCGCGGCCGCCAAAAAGAGGCGCTCCGGGGGGCTGCGGGAGAAAGAGGAGGAGGAGGAGGAGGGTGAGTGCGGCAGGGAGGCCGTGGCGGGCCGGGCACTGCGCCACCGCCGCGGCTTGGGCCGCTCCAGGTCGCGGGGTCGGGGGCAGCGGTGCCAGCGCGCTCTCGGGAAGGACGGCCACGCTGGGCTGGAGGGCGGTGATTATCGGCCGTGTTATCGGCAGGGATGTCGGCCGTGTTATCGGCAGGGATATCGGCTGTGTTATCGGCAGGGATATCGGCTGTGTTAGCGGCGGGTTATCGGCGGTGGGATCAGTGCCCCAGATCCCAGGCGTTAAACCCCTGTGTGACGCGGGCCCCGCTCGCTGCCCCAAGCGCTGACAAAGGCTGAGCGAGCCCGCGAGGGGTCCTCTTATCTCGGCCGCGCTCTCCAGAGCAGCTTCACGTGGTAATAAGTTGTTGTGAGCGGCAAGGACGATGTTTGGTTTTGCACCGATCCCATGGGTAGGACTATAGGAATCTTTAGGTTCTTCTTGTGAGTTACGTAAGTATTTTCTTCCAAGTCTCATTGTTCAAATCCTGTTTATAAACAAATAATGACATGCTCAGCATTGTGAGTGCTCACAGTCTTCTGTAGCTGCCTCTAATGAAGTCCATGGAGATGTTGTTTCAGATTGCCATGGAGATGATACTCTATCCTCTAACATTAATCTTCATTTCTTTTGTCACATGCAGATGATTTTGAAGAGAAAAAGCCCACTGTAAAGAAGAACACGAAAGCTTCAGCTAGGAAAAAGGAAGAAGATTGTGAGACTGAAGTTTCCAACTCAGCAAAAATTTCCAAACCTTCAAAACAAGAAGAGGCAAAATCACAAATAAAAGAAAGTAAAAAGAATGCTAGAAATAAAGAGAATTGTATCAAAGAGGAAACATGCAGGTAAATTTATAATTAAATTCTATAGGACCTTTTTCGTCATCTTATTTCTTTTACAGTTTCATTGTCAAATAGTCAATCTGTTGTTACTGATGCAGGGGTCACACTTCATTTGTTTCCCTATTTTTAGTCTTTGATAAACAAGCACCTACATTTCCTGATGCTAACACTGTTTTGATGATTTTAACAGTGACTCACTGAAGCGTCCTCAGAAGGAGATGAAGTTAAAGACAGAATCTCCTGTTAAAAAAGAGATGGATGAAGACAATACTGACAACGATGATGATGATGATGAAAGTGAAGATGAATGGGAGGATGTGGAAGGTAACAATTGCATATTTATTCATGTCAAACACTTTTTAAGAGCTTGTGTATCACAATGTTTCTTCAACAGCAGGTGATCACCATCCCACAGTTATTTGAAATACCTTAGCACACACAGTGTTACGGAAGATCCAGGATCTGGTAGTCACTAGAGGTGTTCTGTTTAAAAGTTGTTTGGACATTTGAGAAGGAAAATCTAGGTTCTTATCCCATCATCAGTCCTCCCTGGGAATCTATTCCATGTTTACTTATAATTCAGTAATATTTTATTTTTACAGAACTTCAGGAACCTGCTACAGGTAAGGTAGAAGAAGCTGCTGTTCTTCCATCAGTGGGGCTGCCAAGCAATCCTGTTGAGATAGAGATTGAAACCCCAGAGCAGGTGAAGAAGAGAGAGAGGAGGTAAGAACAAGGAGGTGGTGGAAGGCTGCTAAAGGCTGAAGTTAAAAATACCCTAAGTCTTGACTGTCACTGACTTGCTGGGTGAAAATCCCCACTTGGTGCAGACTGTTAAGTTGGAGTGATTCAGGGTTGTGGGACAAAGAACAGTTCACACACTGACAGTTCTACCAAAAATCTTCAGTGGAAGTTGGCAGGAATGGAGGAGGCTTTTCAGCTTCCTTGAAAATCAAGTGTGTAACTTCCTTGTGTTTTACTGTCTCCACTTCCAGTGAAGGGACAGCAGGAGATCTCTGCAAGGAGAGCTGTGGGTGAATGGCATTGTGTTACTGGAAACTCTTAACAGCCTGTTCCCACAGCCAGTCACTAAACCTTTCCTTAAGTGTGCACAAAAGATTCTGTGGGATGGATTCTCTTGGTGAACTGACCTAGTTTGGAAATCTAGAAAGGCAGGTCCACAGAAATCCCACAGTATCCCTTTCTTTTGTAATCTTCTGCAGAGAAAAAAGAAAAGCTGAGTTTGAGATGTACCTTCGGAGAATGATGAAACGTTTCAGCAAGGAGGTTCGTGAGGACACACATAAGGTATTTGTCACAGAGAACCATGGCAGAGAAGAAATTGAGCATAAAGATGTCTGAACTGATTTGTAATCACAAGAAACTAATTTTTATAAAATAACATGGGGCCATGGCTAGAAGTGAAAAAATAAAGAGGCTGTAGTCCTGACAGATGCTCATTAAGATTCCTCCTAAACTGTGAAATGGAAACACCAGTGCCTGCGTTAGTAAAATTCTGACTCAATGCATATGTGACATGCAATGTAAGATGTATATTTCTCCATAGAGGGATATCTTTTCCTTCTATCAGGATTAAACTGCCAGCTGTGTAGAGCAGGAGACACTTGCAAAGACTTCAGTGCTTTACAGTCTTCTGAAGAAGCACTGTGAATGCTTGGGAGGGTGCATTGTCACCTCTCTGTTAAAAGGAGCAGTGAAGTGTTCCTTATCTTTACCATGGACAGTAGTTCCAATAAGGAAAATCTCTTGTGAACTCACTTTTAAACTTCTCTCTCTCTCAGGTTCACCTCCTGTGTTTATTAGCAAATGGTTTCTATAGGAACAGGGTCTGCAGCCAGCCAGATCTCCTTGCCATTGGTCTGTCCATCGTCCCTTCCCGCTTCACCCAAGTGCCTGCAGGCCAAGTGGGCCTTGTCTACCTTTCCAACTTGGTGAAATGGTAAAACTCTCTTCTGATCTTGCTGTCACTTAGAATGTAGAACTAGGGTTCAGGGAGAGGGGTAACTGTAATTAACAATTTTCTGTGTTTTTTTTTGATTTTATATACAAGGGTGAGAGGGGCTGTCCTTTCTTAGAGGAGAGGACACAGTCCTCTGAAGTTTAAGGACACAGTCACAAACACTGGACAATAAGCAGGTGTCTTGTATTTCAGGTTTGTTGGAACCTTCACTGTCAATGATGAGCTTTCCACTGAAAAAGGAGAGCCCCTTCAGTCAACACTGGAGAGGAGGTTTGCCATCTATGCTGCACAGGATGATGAGGAGCTGGTTCATGTAAGAGACTGAGAAGTGCAGGGTTGGTTGATGAGTTTGGATATGTGTGTCAGGTCATTCACAAATGGTGGGAGAGGTGGATTTGAAGAAAGCAGATCAGTGACTTAAGTGATTCTGTAACTTTTTATTTTCTTGTATTTTTATCTTGAGATGTCCTGTGATTAAATGACTCAATTTAAACTTTTTGCAGATATTTTTAATTATTCTGCGAGCATTGCAGCTGCTGTGTCGCCTTGTGCTGTCTTTTCAGCCTATTCCTCTCAAGGAGACAAGACCAAAGGTAGTTTTTGTTGTTTGTGTGGAATAAGGAATAGGTCACTGATTTAGTAGGATTAAAAAAACTTCCTGGCTGTTAAAACTTGCAGTGAATCGCTTACTGCATGAATCAGGGTTCTGTCTACGTTGCAGAAAATGCACACCCTTAATTTTTAACTTTCTTCTTTAAAAAAGCCACTAATTTCTGTGTTTCAGCAAAGATTTCTTAGCGTTTCAGTGCGTTTACATTTCTTTAAAACTTAGACAGCAACTCTTGCTGCATGAGTACACCTCTCTTCAGCCAGTTCCCTGAAGTTTTCAAGTCCCTAAGGCATGTGAATTGACCAACCTTTGGTCTTCATGAACCTTAGGCTGATTTCAGTCTTTTTTTTTGCCATATTCTTAGCTATGGTGATAGAAGTGACCTGGCCAGTTTCTTTGCAGGGAAAGAGCTCATCCAAGAGGCTGTCTCACAGCAGCACCTCTGAGGGGCAGGAGAGTTCTGCCACAACACCCAAAGCTGTGGCAAAAAAATGCCCCTGCAAAAAAGCTAAGCAGGACGAGAAATCATCAGAGAGCAAAGACAACAACAAGGAGCAAAAGAAACCCAAAACTGCCCAGACTGGAAGGACACACAAGTCCAAGCTGACTAAAGGCAGCCAGGAACAGAAAGAATCAAGTAATGAGACCAGTTCACCAGAAAAAGATGTGCCAGTCAGGCCCAAGAACGACCGCCGGAGACGAGTGGCCTCCAAAGTGTGTTACAAGGAAGAGAGTGGAACTGATGAGGGCAGTGCTTCAGAGTTTGAGGTTTCAGAGGAGGAGAGTGATCTCTCTGATGAGGATTTTGAAACTGTCCCTAAGAGGCGGAGGAGCTCACAGGCCTCCCAGAATTCAAAGCTGACAACTATAAAAAGGTCAAAAACTGAGAATTCAGAATTAAGGCTGTCAGAAAATTTGTGTGATACTGAGACTAAGCCAGCAAAAAGTACAACTCCAGCCTTGCCTCAAGCACAGAGGAAGAGAAACAAAATAATTTCTAGTGATGAGGATGATGGACAGCAGGAGATGAAGAAAGCAGTGGGCACAGACCAGTGGCTGGAGGTTTTCCTTGAGCCAGAGGACAAGTGGGTTTGTGTAGACTGTGTACATGGCAATGTGGGCCAGCCCCAGCTGTGCTTTGCACATGCCACAAAACCGCTTTTCTACGTTGTGGGATTTGACAACGATGGGAGTGTCAGGGATGTGACACAAAGATACGACCCAGTGTGGATGACCTCAACAAGGAAGAGCCGTGTGGACCCGGAGTGGTGGGAAGAGACACTGCAGCCATATGCAAGTCCCAATGTGGAGAGAGACAAGAAGGAAGAAAATGAGGTAAATGGCAATAGGTTGTTTAGGACACGTAATGCCAGGAGTCCAGTCCTTGGATTCTCCTTCAGGCAAATAGCATTAGAAATCTCTTTCTGTGAGGAAGGAGGTTTGTATTTGAACTTGAAATGTTGAGATTGAGCAGCATTTAGAGAATATACTATATACTTTGAGATAAATTTATAGAATATTTTATATAATTAGAGATAAATTTAAATAAACGATGGAGGTTGTTCAGACAAATTTGCATAGCAGAAGTACTGCACAGCTTGTGCTGGAAACTTACTAGTGAGGTTTGTGTACAGTTTAGCATTACCCTTCTTGGAGAGAGTTTTTAAAATACACAGATCAGGGTACACATCTAAGTACTTATTTGCAGCAAGGATGCTTTGGTCTGTTGGCTCATCTGATTAGTTTCTGGTGGTTTTTTTCTTTGGTCCATATTATAGTAATTTTCTTACAAAGGGTAGTGCAAGAAGGTTGTGAAATTACTCTTTTCTATATAATTCCTACAGTTTCAAGTGAAGCTTCAAGATCAACCTCTACCAACAGCAATTGGAGAGTACAAGAACCACCCTCTCTATGCACTGAAGAGGCACCTCTTGAAATACCAGGCCATCTATCCCGAGTCAGCTGCTATCTTGGGGTACTGCAGGGGAGAGGCTGTCTACTCCAGGTGAGTTTTGCACCTATTGCCACCTGCATCTGTGATCTTTGTAATGAATTGAAAAGCTAATTTGCATGATGGTATCAGCAGTGGTCTCAGGCCACATGCATAAACAGGTGAGGCATTTAGCTGGTCTGACAGCACTTATGTATCACTAAGATACAGCTTTTTTATTATTCCTAATGTGGTAAGGATTTTGTGGATCTGTTATGGATCACTTGAAAACTCTTATGTTTGCTTCTTTCTGACCTTTTCAGGGACTGCATACACACGCTGCACTCCAGGGACACTTGGCTGAAGCAAGCTCGAGTGGTGAGGGTTGGAGAAGTGCCTTACAAGGTAAGAGGGTTTGACTTCCTCGTGTGCAATCCACCTACCCTCTAAAGCTCAAGCTCAGTTCTGTTTTGTTTTTTGTCTTCTCTTGTGTCAGCAGATGTAGATTTCACACTTGCTTGCATGGTTTGTGGTAGCTGTACTGTCTACCTGCTGTGCCTATAGCTCCTACATGCTGCCCAAAGCCCAGCTTTGTCTTTTTCCCACCCCAAGGGTATCTGGCAGGACTGCTCCCTTTTCACCTTCTCCAAAGGCATCCCAGTGTTTTATATGCACTGCTGGATCTCTGCCTGTTGCATACACGTGCTGTGGGGTTGGCATTTATAGGCAATGGATATTGAAACTAGGAAATGGCATTTCTGCTCTCTCAGAACCTTTTCCTTCGGTGTCTTAGGAGAACCTGAAACCCCTGTCAGCTTGTTGTGATGTTACAGGCCTGGTTGTTGTACTTGCAGATGGTGAAAGGATTTTCCAACCGGGCGAGGAAGGCGCGCCTGGCAGAGCCGGCGAACCGGGACCTGGAGGACCTGGCGCTGTTTGGCCGCTGGCAGACAGAGGAGTATCAGCCTCCCATAGCAGTGGATGGAAAGGTAACTGGGAAGGCAGAGGGCTGGTGCTAGAGGGAGTGGTTTGTGTGGAACTCTGGGCTTTATTTTTCCAGAAGTTGCATGCTTTAGAGGTGAGATCAGTCAGTAATACCTGGATTCAGGATTAAGAGTTCAGAGGTAAATGTTCACAGGAGGAAATGGTTAGAACTCTACCGAGGCCTTTCTTTCACAAGTACAGGTAGTGAGTGTAGACTACTAAAGTCAAAATATCATTGATCTAATCTTCCCAAGGCTAGCTCACGTTTTGCCTTGCTAATTCTCTGCATTACAGCCTGAGTAACAAAGCTTGGGCAGAGGACATAGCTAGGAGATAACCATGCAACTAAAATCTTGGCTTGTACCCTGTCATGGGAATATTAATTGAATACTGATGTGGAATGTAGCAGGTGAGGAGGGGAGAGTTCCTGAGTTGCAGCAGGTATTTTCACCTCTCTCCAGAAAGCAGGATTATCACCATCTCTCTTTAATCTTGCCGTGATAGGTTCCTCGGAATGAATATGGAAATGTCTATCTCTTCTTACCATCCATGTTACCTGTTGGCTGTGTGCAGCTGAAACTTCCAAACCTGAACAGAGTGGCACGGAAGTTGAACATTGATTGTGCTCAAGCCATCACCGGATTTGATTTTCATGGTGGCTACTCACACCCAGTGTATGTAAAAGCTGCTTTGTTGCACCTGTCAGATATTGATGTCCTGCAGAAATTGTATATCTTGTGTTAAGGGGAGCATGTGACCAGTTACATACTTTGATCCTTTGAGACAGTTCTGTCAGTATTCAGTAGCTTTTGGGCTGGGTCAGCAGGCATTTGCTCCCTTTCTTCTTGTAGCTGACAGAGGATTGTGTTCTCTCCTTCCTAGTACTGATGGGTATGTGGTGTGTGAGGAGTATAAAGAGGTCCTTGTTGCTGCCTGGGAGAATGAACAAGCAGAAATAGAAAAGAAGGAGAAGGAGGTAAGAATTATTTTTGCAGCTTCCTTATTATTATATTTACAGAGTAAATTTCATTGAAAGTGGGCATTTGAACAGGGCAGGCTGTGTAAGCAATGAGCACGGAGGCTTTTTTGATGGCAGTATAAAAATCTTAAAGCTCTTCTTTTCCACAGGCATAAATACACTGAAATTCACAGTAGTAAATTTTTCTCTTTCCAATAACAATGCCCCACAGAAACGTGAGAAAAGAGCTCTAGGGAATTGGAAGCTGCTGACAAAAGGACTTCTCATCAGAGAGAGACTGAAGCAACGCTACTCCATCAAGGTATCCTGCATTTCTATTAATTTATTTTTCTGGATGTTATTTTAACTGTAGAATAGAATTTCCAGTACATAGTTGCTCAAAAGTCTTCAGCTAGTCAAAAAAACTACACCAGAAGTTCAATGTGGTCATGTTCATCAAAGATTTATTACCGTTTAACAAGGGATGAATGCTTGTATTTTTATTACTAGATTCTGTTTTGTCATACCCCCTTCCTAGATTTATTCCTCCAAGCCAAGCATGTAGCTAACAGGATGACAGTGGGGCACTTTTTCTTATAAGTTAGATGTTTTAGTTAATTTTTCCCCAAGGAGAAAGGTGAAAAACCTGATCTTTTCAAAACAGGTTGGTTTTATTCTTCCATTGTCAAAAATGTTTTGCTTGTGTTGAAAGAATGTTTGGTGTTCAGAAATGGAAGCACTTCAGATGGGAAGCCCAAACCAGAGCAACCAACTTCTGTAAGGTCACTCAATTTCACTGTGACCAAAGACATGCCCTTTTAGAAAGGGGCAGAGTTACAAGTGATACTTAAGAGTGACTCTCTGATTTTCACACCTCTTTTTTTCCAGACTGAGCCATCAGCAGCTGAGACAGAGAAAGGAGGGGGATTTTCTTCTGATGAAGAAGGAGCTCAGAGCTCAGAGAGCGCAGTGGGGAACACAGCCATTTATTGGCCCCAAAATCGCCAGCTAGAGAAACAAGAAGAGAAAACAACCAGAAAGAGCAAGCGAGAAAAGAGAGGAGAAGCAGCTCAATTGTTCCCTTTTGAGAAATTGTGATAACAAGCTTTTCTCTGCTGTTTTCAGATACAGGAAAAATAGTCATGATACAAGTTTATCAGTTAGGGCCTTAGGTCTTCCTGTGCACTTGTGTTTCTGAGCTGTCAGGGACCAACCTAATTCAGTAATTCAGTATCCAGTTTCCTTTGAGATCACAGGTATCACTTGGGTATCAGTTAGATTCTTCCTTTTATCCTTGGACTTGGGAGAAGTAGACATGGAGCTGCACCTTCTGAAATCACTTTGCTTTTTTGGGGTTTTTGCTCTTTTGTATCACTCATCACTAATAGTTGGGTTCCCTGAGGCACTCCTGTCATTAGCAGTCCCATTTCCCACTTTACCATTTTCATTTTCCCCTGCTTGCTCAGAACTAAAGCATCAGCTGCTTTTTACCTGTCTGCAGAGGTGGCCAAAGGAATGCTGATACTGCTTTGATCCATTGCTTACCCAAATCAGTGGTGAGGTAGAGTTCTGCCCTTTCTGTCTCAAGGGAAAATATTTCCTTCAAGGTCTAAAACCCCCCCCCCCCCCACCCCCATCAGAATATGGAAGAATTAATACTTTCTAAAGAATACTTGCATCTTGTGATCTAAGTTTGGCTTTTCAGCCTACCATCTTTGTTTACTCTCAGAAAGGGAGGATGCCCTGTCCTTACTACAAACTTTAGATTCAGTATGCCTTCTTAGGTAATTTGAATATATACATATTTGTATCTGTTGCTTATCAAGATCCTGTTCTGGAGCAAAACCTGTAACACTGGCTAAATGTCACTGTTGGAACAAAACTTACTAAAACCACGGAATTCTTGTTATCTAGTACCATAGCATTAAAAAACTATTGAGAGGAATGTTAAATCTACATAAGCTTTTCCTGCACTTTTGTAGTAGAAATACTGACTTATCTTTGGCAGTATTACGTATCTAAATTCCACTGACAGTCTCTTCAAAAATAAAGGGGAAAACAATTTAGTCATTGCTGGACATTGTCACAGTGAAATATAAGAAAATGGCTTTCATGTAATTATGTTCAGAAAAAAAATCTATTTTTGTACTGTATTTGTAGATCAAAATAAAGTTTGAAAAAAAGAGTATGTTGTCTGTTTTCAGAATGCACAGGTAACCCCCAGTCTCCTTAAAATACAAGAGGCTGTAGCAGTCAGGTTGAACCATCCTATTTTTCAAATAATCTTAGGCAAGGAAGTGACTGACTTCAGTGGTCAGTAATGGAGGGTAAACACATGGCAGGCTGGCAGCAGCCTGGCATCACACACCAGAGAGCAGCTGTGCTGCTGTAGGGGGAGCTCACTTTCCAAAACAGGGAAATACCTGCAGGACAAACAAAACCCAACAACAGAGAACTAGTTCTTGTGGAAGCTACAAACTAACCCTCCACCTACCTGGACACTATCCCTGGATATAAAACATGCAATACTTGAATTTAATTAAAAAAGCATACAGATCAACCTTTTGAAAACTGTACTTTATTAAATATACAAAAGCTCAGCACTTCTGTAGAAAATTGTCACTTCATTTTCAATAAGTAATGCTGGTTTAGTGTTCTGCATC
The DNA here is from genome assembly GCA_013400775.1 of Chaetops frenatus. Taxonomy (NCBI): domain Eukaryota; kingdom Metazoa; phylum Chordata; class Aves; order Passeriformes; family Picathartidae; genus Chaetops; species Chaetops frenatus. The sequence continues at coordinate 762,119 of VZTR01014602.1, forward strand.
ATGGGTAAAACAGCAGCAATTCAAACCCAGTTTCTCCCCCCTGTGGAACTCAATTCCTGACTGCTGGAGCACAGCTTGGTGTTGGTGAACAGCAGGAAGACTGTGCAGTGCCACTGCCATGTGCCAGTGCAGGCATGAGGCCACATCCTGTACCTGCCCTTTCACTCACTGCTCCTGCTTTCACCAGCAGGACAGAGCTGTGAGACCAAACTGACAACACTCAAATACCAAGAGAATGAAAGCAGAACTAGTAATTACAAATTCTCAAAATATTTATGATTTGTAACTCAGATTTCTATTTCAATACCATTTCTAGCAAACGTTTGCTTCTATTTATGTTCAAGTCAAGTTCCTTTGGTACAGAGAACACTCCTCTGATGGTCATAAATAGATTTCATAATTGAAAACATTATTTTTGTACTGAACTGTGTATACTTACAAAAACCCTCAAAACACAGTAGTGTGGAAGGACCCATCCGGAAGCCAGACTCCAGCTTGGTGGAGAGACTTAAGAGTCTCTCTAACCTCAAGTACTGGTTACATCAGATAAACATGAGCCATCACAACACTACAGGGCATTCCTCTAACATGACACAAAAGTAACAATTTAGGCTACTAAAATCTATGGAAACTAATCAGGCAAAAATATTTCCATTACTTCATTTCACAGAGTATGCTCATTGTCCTTACTAAGTGAAATTAAAGAGAGGAACAGTATATAGAGCAAAAAAACCCGCCATTATTTTAAGGACTATACACTCAGTTATAAAAGTCCATGTTGTTTCAAGGCAGTAGGTTTTATATTTACAGGTGAATGACCTCTGAGTATCCCTTTAAGTGCAATTTGAAGTGAAATTTTTGAAACAGTTCTGCAGTTATATACTCCAGGCTATCATTTAGGATACTTAACCAAGAACAACTTCAGCGATTTTTAAAACCTGGGGGAAATCAAAGTGTCCTGATAAATCTGCCCAACCTCAGAACACTGCTAATGTGGCCACTGTTTACACCAATGACTTTGAAAACCCTCAATCCAAAAGCAGAGGGTTTACATGAGTATTGTGTGGAATTTACCTAAGCTATGTTTTCCCTTTGACATACACTGCCAAACACACCAAAGGAGTATTCCTTACTGTGCAAACAAGAGGCAGCAGAGGGAGGGTTTGTCAGAGGCAGGCAGGCACACGTTATTTCCCGAGGACATTTAACCACGGTCCATGAGATGCAGCTGGCACTTTCTCCAAAAAGGTGCCCCACCCAGCAAGGACTTACCAGTTCTCAAATCAGGGGGAATTAATAAGCAGTATCAAAGCTACTTGTTCACTAACTTACCATCAATACACACACCCAAAGTGCCTTTTTCCCCAAGCTGGTGTCACTGACTTCCCACTAAGAGCATCCTATAGTCCTATGGATAAGATGTACCAATAACCACATTCAAGCCCCCTCCCCAGCCCTCAGTGCTTGCTGCTGAGCTGTGATTTGCTGTAAGCTTGCTGCAGGAACCGGGCAGAAATGCCTGTGGAAAGGTTCTAACCAGGACTCAGCTCAAGACCCGACCATCTCCTTGTCACTGCTGCTTCTTGGGCAGAACTCGGGATCTGGCCACCATGATGGGGACTACGGAGAGCAGGGCGAGGAGCAGGGCCCAGAGCGGGCGGTAGAAGAGCCAGCCCGCAGAGATGGTCAGCAGGGACAGCGAGCTGGCCACGCACAGGGCAAACGCCTTCAACCCAATGTTAACCAGGTCCCTCACAACAGGAAACCAGTCCACTGCAGAGAGAATTAAACATGGGAAGAAGTAGTTGGCAAGATGACAGTTTAAAAGGAAGTCTGATTCATGCCTAGGATCTGCACCCTAATGACTGCAATCACAAGACAGACTCGAACTGTTTATCAAGAGCACTGGATTAGGCATTTCAGCAGAGCATCATCAAGACATTTGATCATTAAGCAACAGTCAACATGTAAGGCAATGCTATCCTCATCTCTTCACACAGGAAGTAATCTAAAATGAAGTCTGAAGATTTGTCCAAGGCTTGAGAGGGAGAGGAGACAGATAGCCCTTGCAGCTATGGAACAAGTCTAGCACAACTGATACAAACTGCTAGCACAGAAATTCCTTTCTGACAACAATAAATCTTGGACCAGCATGTATATGGATAAATAAATCGGAAAAAAAAGTTCACAGCTACAAAGTGAATTATATCTTTGATGTCTGAAGTTTATGCAAGTTTGAGGCGTTTTTCTCTTTTTACTCCAGCATTTTTCTATATTAAAAGAATAAACAAAGATTTTCTTCAATGTTTGTTTACAATAGTGTAGAATAACCAGACACAAAATTGCGTTTCTATACAACTTCTGATTAGGATCTGTTGGGGGAACCAGCTGTGTGTGGGTGCAGAAAGTAGTTGTATTGCAGCACCTTGAGTTAGATTTGAAAGAACCAGCCCAACATGTGCTTCAGCTTTTTATTTTGGTAAGCACTGTGCTGGGATCTTCTGTGACTGGCAAAAGATACTTGTGTGGGTTTTTTAATGTTCACAAAGCAACCACTTGGTTCTGGGGTCCTGTTTACCTACAGTTGCCTACAGTGACTTTTCAGATCAAATCAAATCTGAGTTCAAACCAGGTTTCTCCTGGTCTCGAAATGAATTAAGTCTCTAGAGTTATGATCTTATTTCTAGATCATTTTACCTTTCTGTGAAAAACTTACCTAATGTATAAAAGATTCGGGTCAGCAGGCTGATGCCCACAAACATTGAGAGCCAGCCTGCTGCACGGAGGGCCCAGGTCTTCATGGTGTTACTCTCATGCTCCTTCTGAAACACCTCCTGAAAGCAAACACCATCACATGCAGCCTGTTCATTGTTCTTTTTAAAGATCCTCTTAATTCCAGTATATTATGAGCCAATCAGAGCCAAGAGCATTTTAGGAGTACAATCTCTCTTGCAGAAGATACATTGCAGCTCATTCTGCAGGGTCTGTGCAATATGGCAGTACACTGCAATAGATTGTCAAGTGCAGCATGGGGGAAACTGCCACTTTTCTTAATTAAAACAACCTAAAAAGCACCATTCAACACTACCCACAGGCAGAAAGCACACAGGTTTTACTGCAATTGGATACACTCAACACTGTGGAAAATAAGACACTAATAAGTAACTGTAATAAAGAAGGAAGAGTGACTTCACTCTGAAGTAAGAGAGAAAAGGCAACAATATCCACTGTTGGCTCAGGGAAAGGTGTGTGAAAGACAGCAAGCTGGATGCAGGGAAGAAAAGCTAAAAGGTATGTATGCATTTCATCAGGCAAAGCAAAGCATCTCTGCAAGAATTCTGAGTAAGATTTCCTTCAAAATGGGTTGTGTGACACTGGCTCAACAAAACATTCACATGAAGATGGCTGGGACACTGGAAAGTACTAAATGGTAAGAGATGTGTAAGACTGATTGATTACTTACACATACAAGTACTCAATGCATTATTTATTTGTAACCAGTTAATTTTCAATGAAACAAAATTCTATCTAATGAAGATGCAGAGCTTACAGCAGAGGGTTGATTCTACTGCTACTCTTTCAAGTCAAAACAAAGCCTTTTTAACTGCTTTTGGGAGCACCTGTAAACTCTTGACATCTGTTCTCTTTACAGCAGGGCATGAAATAATCATTAATGGAAACAAACCTACTAAAAGGAATAAATGAATCACCAAATTGCTGGAGCATGCAGGATTTATTGAAGCATAATGCTCTGCCTGAAGGTTCTTTCTCAGCCAGAGTACTAATAAACATTTCAAACAAGCCTTAACTCCTGTTATTAAGAGCTGAAGAGAGAATAACTCTTATGGTTTATTTAATTAAACTCTGATTTTTGCTATTTTTACATGTGACTTGTTCAAAAGCATGTTTTTGCATGTGTTTGAGGGAAACAACCAAGGAGCAAATAAAAACAAAATGAGAAGGCACAGAAACAATCTTTAAAGCAAAAAGACAGAATGTGCAGAAACCTGGTAGCAAACACAGGCTACAACCTGCTGTCCAAGGAGAGAGAAAAGCCAATGTTTATATGAGTATCTCCTCCTCTAGAGCAGGTCTGAAGGAGAGTAAGAGCTTCCTGTTCTGCTGCTTCTACAGTCTTCACTAGAAGAGTGTGGTATCTCACCTCCACAGAGAGGTCCCCAGGGTACAGAATCTCCAGAACATCTCCAGACTTGGTATGATATGGAACCAGCTGATCACCTCGCTGCCGAGCAATCACAGTCACCTTGGAAAAAAGGGAAAAATATTTACTGGTTACTGAGTTGGGAATAGAGCTTGTAAAATATAGAAACAGCTGAAGACTCACCTTATCAGCAGAGCCCAAATGGGGATCATCTCCACTCAGACCTGCATAGAAGAAGGAGACACGAAGGTCTCCTACCTACAGACAAGAGAAGATTGGAAGTCATGGAAGATTGTTTTACAAAAGGGAATCACAGGAAAGACAACTCAGCACAGGAACATCCTTTTTTAATCAACACTTCTTTTGAACATTTATGTCAAGTGAGACTGCCAGAATGATTTCCAAGCTGTCCTTTTTTCAGGGCTAGCTGGCAGCTGGAACAGGAGAGCTCAAATGCTGCTTTGTAATATCCCTCTGATTAAGCTGCAGGAGCGCATGATATGGTTTGTTCATCCCTCATCATTCCATCTTTTGGCAAAACAGGGCAGGCAGGACAATCTGACAACAAGCTGTTTGACTGTACTCAATACAGCAAGGCAGAGGTGGAACTCACCTCCCAGCACCATCCCTTTCCATTTAAAAGCACAGCAGACTTGAGAAAACAGAGAATAAAGGAGTGGACTGGAAGCTTTCTGCAAGAGAAGCAATCATTCTGAAGGGCTGTACTAAGGGAGTCATCCTATGTGATGGTCTGCACCCCATTTTCTATACATCAAATAGAAATGGGACATGCCCCAATTCCTTTTTCACACACAGGTAATCATTGCTTTAGGTTATCTTTCCCATCTTACTTCTGGACGTCTGGGGTTGTCGCTGTGATAGAAGTAATCTCCTCCTCGGGTAACATCAGCATGGGGATCCTCCAGGTGTGACAAACTCAACTGCCTGAAATCATCAATTTTATCCACGAGACCTAAGCAGAATAAAGCACGAAATTGAGGCTCAGTGTCTAACCTAGAAAAGCTAATTTGCTGGCTGGCTTCCTGATTATCACTTGACACGACAGCTACTGTGTAAAGAACCAAAGTCCCCTGCTGATGCAACAGCAGACACAAAGCCAGTACAAAACAATCCTTACCCTTGGAAAGAACAAAACTGCCAACCTGGACATTAGGAGAAACAGCAGTAAAAGACTCCACAGCCATGGCACTGAGGAACAGAGAGAGTCCCTGATTAGTCCCAGAATTGTGATCAAACTCTTGATTTGCAGTATGCAATATATAACAAACACATGCAAAAACATGCTTTTGAACATCAGGAAAAACTCAAAGAGCTAAATGACTGTCATGATGTGAAAACAAATCCACCAAGAAACTGTTCAGACAGCATACTGTTGGAACAATTAAAGTAACTTATGACAAGGCATGACTGCTCTGAACTGCTCTAACTTTTTTATGACTTCATTCTCCCAACTACCAAAAGAACAGTTTCCATCTTCTGCACTCTGTTATGAAATCAGTCATTTAGCTTTCATCTTTGATCAGATACAGTAACAGAATTCAGAGGGACTGTGTCAGGTGGTACCTTGGGTTTTTGTGTCCAATTTCTCGATCAAAGTTTCTGCTGTTCACGACTTCTGATTTCCACTCTGTATCTAAACAGAAAATGATAAGAAGGTTGAGTAAAAGACACTCAGATCTCAGTTACTGAAGACACCTCTCCATCAATCAGTTCTAGGTTGCACTTCCAGCAACACTGTCTACGTCAGTGTCTGTGATATTCTGTACTGATACTTAGATCCATCCTCCTAACATATTAACAGAGAATAGCAGGATCTATGGTGAAAAAAGGTATTTTTGGGATAAAATTGTAACTCAACTTTGCTAAGCTTTGCTGTTGGCATCTTCCATGATCAGACTTTGATTCCTGGCTCCACTCTTTGGGAATAAACTGGTTTTGTGATAACAAGGAGCAAGGGGCAAAGGGAGAGGAGTCTGGAGTGAGCTTGAGCCTGGAAAGGTTGAGTCCAAATGTGTTTTAAATAAATATTTATTTAATTGACAATAAACTTTCCCTAAGGTGAGTCTATTTTGCCCATGATGGTAATTGGAAAGTCATCTCCCTGTCTTTCTTTCAATGTGTTCTTCACTCCCTTTGTTCCCAATTTCTTCCTGAGTCCTGCTGAGGGGAGAGTAATCAAGCAGCTGTGTGGGTCCATGGCTGGCAGCCAAGGCTAACCCACCACAGCTAACAATACATAGACGTTTATGGGACAGAGTCCATCAATCTTGAGAGGACAACTGTTTTTTTAGATGGTATTTTTTTTTGTTCCCTGTCACTGTGAGCCTGTTTTTCAAGGCTCACAACCACCAGCTTTGCCCCTTATGTACCTCGATGCTACAGGATCCCGATGCTTCACTCAGCTGAGTATTTTTATATGATCACACCCAGAAACTGCTGCATGCCCATGTTACACATCCATGTGCTTTAATCAGAGATAAATGAAGCACAGAGACCAATCTCCAAATACAGGATGACTCAGAGTATTTTTATGCCACTGGGTAGATCACAATAACGCACCCAGTTCTGCTCCTGCCAAAAAGGCACTTGGCAAAAGCCACAGTGCACATCACAAGGTGCTGGTGGTTTTCACTGGCTGGTATCAACATCTAAACAGGTTCTCAACAGGCTCCCTTACAGGCTGGAGCTACTCTGCTTTTCCCTGTCTATTCTCTTCTGCTGACAGCTGACATATTCCCAATTATTCCATGTCTGAAGCGTAATCTCAAGTGTAGCTTTGAACACACTCCCATCTCTGCCCATCTCTTATGAGCCCTGTTTCTGGAGCATCCTATCTCTGGATGTTTCTCTGAACTTTCAGGGGTTTCAAAACAAGACTCAGATTTTCTGTAGCACTTGCTTGCTGACAGCACATCTCCTTTCACTTCAGTTACCTCAGGAAAGGGAGGTTCTGTCGTTTGCTGAGGAAAGAGAAATTTTGCTTATTTCTTCCCATTCCTTTCCTTTCTTTCCCAAGAAAAAACCACAGATTTTACAACAAAAATCAAAATACACATAAAAGTCTGAAGTTACTTGCATTAAAGGAAAGGGACTTTCTGTTGATCAACTTACTGTATGAATACTTTGTCTCTTTCTTAATCTCACCATTCTCTTCATATTCTCTGCAGAGATAAAGGGCTGGGATGAGAACCAAAACAGCGCACACACACCCCTGCTCAGGGCAGAATACACTTCATCAATGAAATGCACAGACAGATCTCTGGCAACACAGACTTATCTTTATACATAACCTAACTCTTCTCTGAACCACGTGTTCTGAACACAGAGATTCTCTGTACTAGGAGTAAACTATACATAAATGTTCAACTGCCATAACTGTTTCATTCCCATGTTTCAAACAAGGTGTTGACTAGATTGATGAAGAACAACCAGAATTAAATACAGTGAGACAAGCTGGCCCAAATCAAGTCTCTAACAGATGCTGCAACATAAGTGTGCTAAAACTGAGAAATTATTTCTCACACCTTCACAACCTCTGACCCTTTTTTTTAATATGACATGAAAGACATTTGGAACATGAATTCTGTGCAGTCACACCTACATAATAGCTAATAACATTCATACTACCATCAGTAGAATTACTACCAATAGCAGAAATGTTTTCCCTATTCGGGTTGCAACTATTAGCAGAGCAGTTAACATCTCTCAAGGAAATTAAGAGTGATTCTCTAAAGAAAAAAAAAACCAAAAGCTCTAGAATTCTCTTGCTATGAAGAATTTTTCTGGTTTTTTTTTTCTTAGGGATAAGGAGAGAAAAAAAAAAAAGTTGTGATAGGATGATGGTAATACAACAGCCTTATAATCAACTTCTAGAGATTACTTTCACTTACTTGGAATCTTCATATTCTACCCACTGGTACATTTCCACGTTACGCTTAAGTTTGACAGCTTGGATGGAGAGTCCATAGCTGGGGTCAAACAAAGGCTGTGCAAAAATTAAAGAAAATATAAGTCAGTCTAAATGCTGTACCTCACAAATTCAACCCATTTACATACCTCACTGTACAGCCAGCACTATCTTACACACAGGTGAACACCATACAAAAGTTATGAAAGACAAGAAGGAATGTCTCTTTTACTGGGAAACCTGACCTGAAGAATCATCATCACAAGTTACTGCCATAATGAAGAATGAAACCAGGACTGCTGAGTATGGGTTTACAGGTTTCAGTGTTTAAACCAGGAGATTGTTTTGCTGGAAGGTGCTGTTACCCTCTGCAATGTAGGTGGACCATGGAAAATGTTACCACTACTGAAAAGTCAGAACTTGCAGAGCTTCTGTGCTGCAAGAGCCTGAAGACTTTACAATATCATGAACACAAAACAGGTTCCCTACACAAATGACAGTTGAAATTATCCACGAAAGGCAGCTTGAGGGTAAACACAGCTAGAGCTGGTATGTGGCTTGGGAGGAGGGAGTGCAAGGTCATTCAGCATCTCCTGATTCCAGGCCAAGAACTAGAGCTTGAGTGGTAGCTGGCAATGTTTACAGGAGAAGAAAAGACACATGTCTTTTCCTGGATATCAAACAAAACTTTAATTGGAAAAGACTTTTTCTTCCCTCCAAGCTTGAAACACTCCTATTTTCAAGGTACTCTTTTATTTACCTTAGATGTACTCAGAGCTCCAGCCAAGTGCACCAGTCTCCCCTCATTCTGGTGAGAGATACTGTGGATGCTGTCAAGAGGGACCACAAGAGAAAGCCCCTCATCAAGAGACTTGGCTGTCCTTAAAGCTCGCCCCTGCAATGGAGAAAACACAAATCAAGCTGCGGAGAATCAACATCACAGCAGTATTTTGTGAACAAGGTTAGCAGACAAGTGAACTGATGAATATAGAATATACAAGGAATTACTGTATATTCAGCTCAAGGCATATTTTTGAAATATGCTGGTACTTCTCCATTCTCTGTGTCTGACCCAGTTTGGGGCAGTACTTCTCACCCAGGCAGCAGGACCATTAAGACTGACTAAGCTTCTCAAACAAACCCAAATTCTTCCTACAATGGTCAAAACTTACTGCTTTTCACCTCTTACCTTGTTTATTGCTCCTGAATAACTGCAAAAATGATACAAATTATGGTTCCTTTTTCTATACACCTATATTGACTCCTTGGCAGAAGTTTTCCCTGCCTTGCCATCATATGCTGGTGTGCTTTCTTCTGCAAAGTCATCAAAATTGGGAGTAGTTATTTTTCCTCTTGTAGAGGTATAAAAGGAAGTCTCTAAGTGAAAATCCATAGAATTCTGCTCTCCACTCCAAAATTGCCAGAAAAAAAGTATGTTTTCAATGGTAGGGTGTTATGATTCTTGGTTTACTTTTTTTTTAATCTAAAACCAAGAAATAATACTGAGAAAAAAAGGAATAAATAACACCCCCAATTTTGCAACATGGGCTATGAATTTCTTTAATGTAATTATAGCAACACTAGAAATGAGGATCTTTTGTTATCTCAAGAAAAAAGAGAAGGCTGGAACACAGCCAGCTCATGCAACCGTCTTACCAGAGACTGTTTCTTCATCAGTTTACAAGTTTTGGATCTTATCTCTTATCAGACACTGCCACTGTCTCTACTACACATAGTTCTACAGAAATACTACCTGTGGCCTGTGATTTCACTTTTCTCTTATATCCTGTGCATAAGCACCAGGTCCCCAGACAAAACCTCCTCTTTTCATGGATCGAGTAATAAAGTTGTGTACAAACACTGACAGTACTGCACTTACTTCATTGGTAAAAAGAAGGTAGAAAGCCAGAAGAAATGTCACGAGCCCAATCAACATGCCTGCAGAAGTCTCACTGAGCCGCTCCAGGAACCCTGGTTTGGGCTCACTTGTGACTTTAACATGCTCTTTTCTGCTGCCTGTGTCAGAGAACTGTTGGAAATAAACCAAAAGTGCAATATTGGTGTGAAAGGGGAAAGCATTCAGTTTCAAAACAAGTCTTTTAGCTTTGTTAGCACTGCTGCTCTAAAGAGCAGAACCTCTTGCCTTGGACCAAAACTTTCTCACACTTATTAAATGCCCCATCACACTTTTGATATCAGAAACGCATTCAATAAATAAAAATCCAGCCTGATAGAAAAAAAACCCTATTTCTCTTATAGTGGTTCTACATGTTCAAGCTTTCTTCGGTTTGTCTCCAGGCTCTGTATTTGGCGTCCACACCCTGCATTTGGGCCATAACAAATGGAGTAATAGCCCTGAATTCCTGACCAGCTAAAACACAGCTATAAATAACAAATTATGATTCACCTCACCAGTAAAAAGAGTGCCTGCACACTCTAAAATAATTACATCCAGGGTAACAATAACTTAAAACAAGGCACAGGACAAACATGAGAGCCCAGGGGCTTATTTGTGCGTACGCGGGTTGTGGGGAGTTACCAAATCCAACTTCAGCACACGCACACAGCCAAGGCAGGGAATGGCGCTTGCCTGTGCACGGAAAATCACGCTATGAAAAGACAGTGTCCATACAGGAGACAGAGGAATCCTACCACTTTATTCGAATTAAGGGAGAGAGTCCACTGGGGCACACGCCCGCGGGGTTTTCTCTCTCGAGGTTTTGGGGGCGCAGCCTCCTTTCGTCCTTAACTCCCGGCCGCATGTTGCCCTCTTCATTTGCCCACTGGCTGAGGTACCAGAAGGCAGACCTTTTCCGAACCGCCTACCACACATCCCCTCCGAACCTGTCACTTCACCCCAAAGTTCTGAAGTTCAGGCTTGTGCAGCCCCACTTTCTGTCTGGGCTCTGCAACAAACGTGCTGGCTAAAGTCAGTAGAGACATTAAGACCCATTACAAAGACATCAACACCCATCGAATTATTTGTAAAGACATTACCACATCTTCCCTTTCACCTGGCTCATCTGGAGATGCCCGGCGGGCTGTGACCGGCACAGGGCCGTGGCTACAGCCCGGGCACCTTGGCGGGCCGACCCCGGCAGCCGCCGCACGGAGCGCGGAGCAGCGCCGGGGCCGGAGCGAGCAGCACTTACGTTCCTCGACATCCTGAGCCTCTCACTCCCGCCGGGAACCACAGCTCAGGGACCGCCAAAGCCTCGCACCGCCAGCCGCGCCCTCCTCCGCCTCAGGGCTCCCCCACCCCCGA
>VZTR01014602.1:773506-876934 GCA_013400775.1 Chaetops frenatus
CCGCGGCGGCGAAGCCCTTCCTTCCTCCTTCCTTCCCCGCCTCCCTCTCTCCCTCTGCGGCCCGGCGCGGGGCAGGCGGGAGCTGTAGTGCGGCGGGGCCGGGCCTGGCGGAGCCCCGAGGCCGGCAGGAGGTGCGTCAGCGGCCGCCTCAGGGCCGGGAAGGCGCTTCCGGAGGCGGGAGGTCGCGGCGTGGAGCAGCGGCGCGGCGCTGCCCGGAGCGGTGCTGGCGGGACGGCAGGAGCAGAGCGGCGGGGCCCGTGTGCGGCGCGCTGCGGGGCAAGGCACCGGCCGGCTCCGCCATGTCCTACTGCAGGCAGGAAGGTGCGCCCGCGTGTCCTCCCAATGTCACCCCTCCGGGCGGGCTCGCCGTGAGGTGCCGGGGGTGGGCGCGCCGCGGGGTGACCGCTCGCAGCTCGTGAGGGAAAGGCGCAGCCGGAGTGGAGAAGAGGAGCGGCAGCCGCTCGCGGTCCATGTGTGGCGGCTCCTGCCGCCTCCTGCCGCCGACCTTTCTCCTCATAGAGGGCGGGAAGGGCGGCGGGGCCATGAGGCGGCAGCGCGGCCCCGGGCGTGGGGGGACGGTGCGGGCCGGAGCGGGCCGGGGGTGCTCCGCAGGGACCGTGTGTGTTCGCGGAGTGGCTGAGGCGTGCCGCCATGGCAGCTCTCGGCCGCGGAGCGGCTTCTGCCCGCAGGGATTAAATTTTATCCCAGCCTAGCTGAGTGGCCAGAGGTGTAGGGTTTTGCCTTTTTAAGGTCGGTCGACAGGGTGGGTAGAGTGCGAGCTTCACTTTTCTGTATCATGTTGTACAGGTGGTGGTGTTTATGAGGCTTGACCACTTCTTAAAGTGGGAGATACATAGATAGATAGCTAGATGTAAATCTATATCTACATATACGGAAATAAATATCATTGCCCTCTTAAGTAATGCAAAATGCCTGAATGTAAAGTTTGAGGCTGGAAAAAAAGTACCAATAGTTCTAAATATAATTTGTAAGTTACAAACTTGGACAGAGACTATAAACTGTATTGAGGTAGTCATAACCTATGGACCTCTTTTATGTGTTATGCTGTACTTTGTTTAATTTTGCAAGATCTGTGAGTTGCCATGTGCAACCCTACAAAATTGCAGTGACAGGGGTTAGAGTTCATGTGTTTCTAGCTCCTTCTGTATTCGAAATGACTGAACATTCCACCTTGCAAAGTTTGCTGGAGTACCATGCAGAGTTGTCAGAAAACTGTTTCGCTTTTTAAAATGTTGTAGATTTATCTGTTTTTCAGACATGTTTAAATGTGTGGTTACTGAGCAAAGTTAAGTTACTGAACTGGCTGAGGTTACACAGAGGGGCCAGAAGATTCTAATTTCTAATATGCCAAGTCACTGTACTGGTCTTTATGAATTTGGAGAATTCTTGGGGAATTTGCCATTTTTTTCCACTTAAGGAATACTTAGTTGTGTGTTCAGAAGAGTTTCAGCTAGTTGTTCTCTACTTATGCATGCCTCAGAGTGTGTGTTGGAGCTTTGCAAGGTTGTTAAAAAACCAAAACTACTGAAGTTTCCATCCAAGCTTCCCCTGACCCCGCTCCCAAACGTTTTACTTAAATCAAAAGCAGGAAGTTTGTTCTGTTGGATTTCCATCCCTTGTAATGTTCACAGCACCTTTCAGTGTTAGTTCTATATGGTAACAGTTCTCTTCAGTTTTTAATTCAGATGATTAGTATAAAATATTACACTAGTCTTTAGTGAAGAGCACTGTTATTAGTAAGTTCCTGTTGAACACTTTACTGTTACTTATTGTAGTTTTTCTTTCACTCTTGCTTTTATTTTTAGTCTATCCCTTCATCTGTGTTAGTCCTGGTATTGGAGTAAATTGAGGTTTTTTTGAAACAGCTTCCTAGCCTAGCAGTTCAGTGAACTGTACTGTGATCTGCAGCCATTACAGGGCATTGCTATGAAAATTGGGGCTTTAGAATAACAGAATTTCAGTGTGTATGTGTTCCTCTGAACTAGTAACTGTTCTAATTGAAGGTGATTGTTAAGTACAACGGTTCATCCTCTATTAACATTAGTGCATCACATTGAATAGCTCATTACCTTGTGGTGTTCAGCAGTTTTGTAAAAGACTGTTTCAGATTTCTCAGAACTTTTCCTTGTCTTCTCTATGGTAGGAAAAGACCGAATAATATTTGCAACCAAGGAGGACCATGAGACACCAAGCAGTGCTGAGCTGGTTGCAGATGACCCAGATGACCCTTACGAAGAACAAGGTCAGTTGTGAGCAGAAGAACAGAATTAAGGGGTGTTACATCATATATAAAACCAACAGAAAACAAACTCTGTATGAATTAGAAAAACTTAAGCATATTTAAAGACAGTGGGCAGCTGGTTATGTGGTAAATACCCGAACTCTTGGCAGTTTTAACTGCCAGATTGGAACATAACTAATGACATGCTTTCTTCCAGTATTTATTTTTCTACACTTGTAATGATTTTTCTTAGTGGCCTTAGTTTCAGCTCAACTGAGATTGAAGTAAATTCTTCAGACTCCTTGAAATTTAGTTAGAAAGCGAAAGTTATGCTTTCTAAAGTGGCTCTGAGTCCTTTAGGGGGCAGCATTTAAACATTTTAGAAGCTGGAGCTCACAGGGTCTCTTTGTTAGCTGATAGTGTGTAGTGTAGTTCGAACCACACCTTCCTATGTCATGAAAATAACATTTTTTTTGTATATAGATTTGTGTTTAAATGTTACTGCATTTATATGCCTATTTTGGCTTCATTATAACTGTATATAATCAGTTACATATCTAGAAGTTTTGCTGACCTGCACTGATAAGGCTGTTAACAGATTACCTGGTGTGACATACGTTTGGGTAGTAAACTAATCAAAATTAAAAGAACCACTTTATTTTTGTTTAAATGCCTCATCAGTTGATTGCTCTTACATGTATTTTGCTGGATATGGAAAGGCTGTGGTGAGGAGGAGGGGTGATGGGGTTTGTTTCCTAGCAATCCTGTATTTACAGAATGTTAGGTCACTTTCTTCCTCAGCGTAGATCACAGAAGAAAGGGGAAAAGCCAGGAGCTGTTTGTGTCACCTTACAGTGACAGTGGTGTCTGTGGGATTCAAAATGAGCAACCCTGTAAACTATGTTTAAGTACTGTCAATAAGTTTGGATGGGGGATTCTTGTGTGGTTTTCTTTGTTAGTTTGTTAAGTTTTCTTCTTAATATATGTTAATTTACTGCCATGTTTTTTAAGTCTGAAAAATCACTTGAAAGACCCAGGACTACAGTGCATTAGATCAGAACAGAGAAAATGGACATATCACAGAATGTAGCTGTGTCTAATAGGAGTGAAGCTTATGGGCAGGAAACACATGGGTAAAATGGTTTGGAGTATGTTGAAATGCTGAAGCTCTGGCTTGCATGGCTTTTATTTAAAAGAAAATTGAACAGTGTTTTGCTGTACCTAACATAACATGCAGGCTTTTCTATTTTAGCTTCTACTTGGAATAGAAGACTTGGTTTCCAGTGTTCAAATTCTGTTGTATAATTAACTATAAGGACTCTTTTAAACTTTTCTGCTGTGCCAAAGAGACCAGTCATATCTGGGAAAGAATAGATGCATTATATAGACCTACAATCTGCATTGTTTTCTAATACACCTGAAACTTGTGTTTGAGGTCTTGTTATTTTTTGTTGAGGCCTTTTTCATACTTGAGATAAGCATCTAGTTTGGTATGTGGTACGTTTTGGTGGTTCTTGCTTTGTCCCCCACATTAACAGGCATTAGTCTTTGAGCAGTCTACTTGAGTCGGTGGATTGGTCAGGAAAACTTCTGTTCTGTTTCCTTAGGATAAAAACCAGTTGTATACTGTTCTTATTTCTGTCAATATTCTGTTGTTACTGTTGTATCAGCCGGGAGATTTTGGTAGGCAGAATGTTAATAACTCACTCTAAGTGAAAAACATGGAAAGAGAAAAAGCCACGTGAAATGGAAAGGCAGACAAACTGGAGTAAGTTCAGGTTAGCATTTCATACTGCATCAAAAATTACAGTTCACTGTCTGTGTCTTTTGACAGCTGTGGCTGTTGGAAACAAATTAAGAATTTATTTGCAGTGGTTTTGAAATAGTATTGTTACTGTAAAGCTTCTTTCTAGTCCTATGTGTTGCAGATGGTGGAATTTAAACATGAAAGACTCCTGGTTTTCACTGTCATCTTGGCTGCCATTAGTTAGAATAATTTTTTTATTTTATTAAGCTTATGTGAAGAAGGCACTGATGAGTTTTATGCATGCAAAGTGACTTATTAGTGTTACGGCTGTGATGGAAAAGTTAGATAAAAGTACTTATGGAATTGGACCTCAAACACAGATTGTTGCTGGTCTTTCCCTTCTGTTTTTCCAGACTTGTTCCTGTCATCTTATTTTAGAGACAGTTTTAAAGTGGTTTCTACAGAGTACTGATGAATGAAAACCCCACATTCTTTTAAGAAAGAACTTGATGAATTATCAGATGTACGGGACTGTTTTTATGACTGATGATATCCCTTCAATCCTGCTTCCTGTCATCTTACACTGTGAATCATTGGCAGATAAACTTGTTATTGGGATATTTGTCATGTAACAGGGAAGAAACTCTTCTGAGAACAACAGTGGGACTTCATACCAGTGAGTCCAAAGACAAGTGTTGACACAGATGCAGATGGGCCTGCCTTTGGCCATAACATGTGCAGATTCTATGAGCCACGGGACATTAGACTGTGTGATGTCACCAATCAATTGCTCACACAGGTCTTGATCTGCTGTGATGTAAAAAGGGTTGTTTTTTCTTCCACAAGTGCAGGTTCAAGTAGATTATGACTCACTGGATCAGAAATGTTCAGGCTTCATTTGCAAGAAGTTTTAATTCAATTTTAATTAAAAATAGTAATCCCGTCTGTTGCAGGCTTGCAGCTCGGGAAGAGCAATGGCTGGACTCTGTTTCTAATTTAATTGTGTTCTAAGCTTGCCGATGGACTTACTCATTGATGTGTGAATTCTGCTGTGGTTATGAGTGAGGAAATGCTTGCTTTATTCATCTGTATTTTTGTTTTGTTCTCCTAAAGCATGGTTTCTGTGCACAGAACATCTGAAACTGATGCTATTTCAGTGATAACATAGGTGTAGGTCAATGATCTTGTGATATCATAGATTGTATTGTTTATGGCATAGCTCGTTATTAGGATTTGCATGTTTACAGGGCAGGTCTGGCTCTAAAGGGAGCAATCTATTTTAAGAGAATTATTTTACAAGTAATTTTTTTGCTCTAGTGTCATCAGGAACATTTCAAAATGTGGGTTTTTTCTCTTTTTAAAGTGCTGGAAAAATGAGCTGAAAATGACTGGTTGATGTTAGCGATCAGAAATATAGGACTTCAAAATCTAGTTTACAAAGCAAATTGTATTTCTTCTACACTGTATGAATAAAATCTTTCTGCTTTGTGCCATCCTTGGCAATGAGGTACCTGGCACCAGCCACCCATTTTCTTGTCTCAGAAGTCCTGCTTCTCCTCCAGGCATCTGGAGATGCTGTGATGCACTGGACTAGGTGTATCTTATCCGTACAGTGAATATTACAGATGTTTTGCAAAACCATCTTGCCAAATAAAGCATGGTCCATGGAAAATGACAGTATTATTGTAGTTGACTGATTTATGCTAAGGACACTGTTACTTTCTGTAATGAGAAAGAGTGTAATCAATGCCAAGATTTGACTGACTCAGTGTAATTTTCTGCTGAACTGTGTTGGCTGACATAGAGCACATCACTGATGAATTGCAAATCACAGTAAAATATTCTTTTTAATATAGCGATAAATGATTGAACTGCTTTTGCTGTACCAGTCAAGACTGATGGTATTGCAGCCTGGTGTCCAAGAAATTGCACCTGGGAGTGAAATGGATGTCTGAAACTTTGTTAATCCACAGGAGAAAGACAAGAAATAAGTTTATTGAATTCTGTGACAGTATTTTAGGTAATGTCAGGTTGTATCAGATCCTAAAAATAATTTCATGTTTGAATCAGAATTAATTCAAATTTTTTTTTGTCTGCCAGTGGTATTTTCATACCCCCTTCTAAAGGGAAAGTGCATTATGGTTTACGCACATGCTTTCAGCTTCTGCAGAAACTCAGCCTGGAGATGAAGGTAGAAAAGTCTGCTAAAGAGGAGGAGAGTAAACTGTTCAAGTGGAGAAGAAACCAGCTTGGATCATAGCACAGTAGTTTTCTTGTTCTTCATAGATACTTGTGTATGTTCATACCAGGTAGAGAAAGGAAATGGAGGTGTATTTATTGCCTTAGAGGAATGCATTAGAGACTCTAGAAGCCCATAGGACCAAGACTGTTATATTGAATTTCTTAAATCAGAGGAAAGGAGTTGCTGTTTACCTTCATTGTGTAAATTAGTTGCCATCTAGAAGAACATGTTGCCCTTGAATCTTCTGTTCATGACTTTAACTGTTCCAGAGCAGATGTTTACAACTGGTCCAGTTTAGAGTCTGAAGTGATACTTAACTCCTTTCAGTTGTGTTCTAAAGTAGAGTTTGGTTTCTGGCAACCAGACAGGCAGGCTTGCTTTCACTGTTCCTTGTGTTCTGTGCCACGTGACTTAATCTGTGCTTTACAAATACACTCATTTTTGTTATTGCAATTCTGATCTTCCAGTTCAAATTTGAAGGGGGAAAGTTGTGGGTTATTATTTCAGAGTTTATTTAAAACAAGAAGAAAAATGCATCAATTCGATTTTATTTAAAAGATTTCCAGTCTTAATACAGGATTTAAATTCTTTTTATTTGTATGGCATGATATTAATACTTGCTTGTTCCCCTGACAGAGTCTGGCAAATTGATTTACTTGACTTCTACCTGTTTTACGGTTCCCTTAGAATATTCTCAGTGGTCTGTAGTCCAGGGAGAATGGGTAGAGAGATGGATAGAGAACTAATCTCACTTGTGCCCATTAAAGGATTATATAGATCAGAGGGAGAAACAGATTGGCTGGGAAGTGAAAGGTGTTTATCAGCCTTGAAGCCACAGAACTAAGATGGCATTGTTATTGCTTGAATTCACACCTGCAGTCCAGCAGCTGTCACTGAGTGAAATCAATGTTTGGAAGGAGCATTAACTTTTCTTCTCTCTTGTTTCTTTAGGATTGATATTGCCCAATGGAGATATCAATTGGAATTGCCCATGTCTGGGTGGAATGGCTAGTGGTCCCTGTGGGGAGCAGTTCAAGTCAGCCTTTTCTTGTTTCCACTATAGCACAGAAGAAATAAAGGGATCAGACTGTGTGGACCAATTCCGTGCCATGCAGGAATGCATGCAAAAATACCCAGATCTTTACCCTCAAGAGGATGAAAATGAAGAGAAGTCCAGCAAAGATTTGGAAGCTGCCTCTGTGGAGGCCTCTGCTGCCAAAGAGGAGAAGGGATCCAGCTAATGAAGATGCAAGGAGGCTGTCGTCTCCATTTCTCATTTTCAGAGACATGGACTTTGCACTGTGTCTGTCTTCTGAGTAGTGAGGCAATGTTTCACCATGTTCTGTGCACTGTATCATAATAAATAATTTATTGGTGAAGGAGAAATTTCAGAGCAACAGCATTGCAAATAAATACTGCAAAAAGAGTGAATGTGTGTATGTACTGTGTAACCTGCTTTTGCACACAGTTAAAACTTAACAGCTGTTCTTTACCCTCAAGTTTTCCTTGAGTTTTGACTTGAATAATGTCTTCAAGTACATAGCTTTCAGCTAAAATTCCACTGGCACACCAGGTCTGTCTTTATTTCAGTATGTTCTGATCAGTAGCTGCTTTTTTTTTAATGTATTCTTTTCTATCAATAGAAATTGCATTATATGATTGGTTTTCCTTAAAGATTTTTTTTTTGCCAAGGTGATGCAAGACATTGAAAATGGCCTAGATCTAGAATCTCTTAAAATAATTTCAAATAGTCTTATTAGATTATGGTTGCATTTCACTACTGGCATCAGATCAGGACTGTCAGGAAAGTGTTGAAATACACATCTTTGGTTTCACTTACTTACTGTGATGGCTTTTGCATTTTTAAAAACGGTGTGTTGTGCAACTGATGATTAAGATGAATGAAAAGAATGTTGGTCACTGGCTTTATTTTTGCTCTGAAAATACAGCTTTTGGGTTCCTTTGGTTATTACCTTCTTCAGTGTATTGATGGACACTTGTAAAATACTCTGAGATATGCTAAATTGTTACCTGATGTAATGATCTCGAAACAGATACTGTGACTTAAGTGCATATTAAAAAGCAAATACTTTTTACCCTCACTGGAAGCTCCTGTGTCTTTGTAGTGTGGTGTTTTGTTTGGTTGTTTTTTTTGTTAACATTGATTGGATTTGAGAACTATTCTGTGTTGTAAGCAGACCTTGAATGAATTTGTGGGTTGTGAAGATCAGTTGCTCCAGCTTTTCAGATTTTTATTCTTGTCATCTTTTTTCCCCAGACCAGGCAGGAAGGCATAAAAAACCTAAAGCATTTTCAGTAGCTGTAGTAGACTGGATTATGAACCAGAAAATAAACATGAACAGGTATTAAAATATTTGAAGATTACTTAAGAGGTACAAATAATTTAATTGTTCACTATAGTTTAATAGCTGTAGATAAGGGAATACTACATTGTTTGACTTTCCATGCAAAAGATAGGCTGTGAGAAATTTTTTTTTTTGCAAAAGAAATTGTGGCTGTGGCTTCAGTAACTTCATTGCAGGTTGGTTTGTTTTTTTTCTCTCATGTGTGGGTTACTTCACCCAAAGCATAAAAAGTTGTGGTGTCAGTAATGCAGCCCACAAAGTCCAGCAATGTTTAAACGCTTGCCTTTCTCTGTGGGCAGCACTCCGGAGTGCTCAGCAGAATTAATTACATATAGCACTTCAGTGTCTTGTTTGCATAAGTGAATTCGGTGCTACTGATGTTTCTGAATGTTTGAGGGGAATTTCTGTCAAGTTTTACAGTGTATTTGAGGTGTTTGTATTTCAGGGCAGCTGTTGGATCCTCAGCAAAAATTTGTAGGCACTGAAGTGGCTGACAACTACTCTGTTCTGAGGGCAGTGGTAGCAGGGGCTCTCAGCATCGCTGCTTTTCAAAGAAACAAAATTACACAGAACTTCTCAGTGTGACTTTCAGGCATAGGAAGCCAAGTGCCAAGTTAACCTGAGTAAACAAGCACAAAAGCAGCAGAGATAAACTTTGGCACTTAGGCAGTTGGACCATGCAAATGAAACCTTATGCAATAGATGAACACTGTGCACCAAATTAAAATAAAAAAAATCACGTGCACCCAAGCTTTTGGTTGTTCAAATGGAAATCCAGTGCATTTTCTGTGAGGAAGCAAGAGGTGTTTGTGAAGGGCTGCTCTGTTCTTTTTTCTTTTTTTCTTTTTTTTTGCTGTGCTTTTTTTTCCCACACTGCCTTTGTGCTCTAAAGAGTTTGGATTTATCCTCTGCTACTGTATTTGTAGCATCTGTACACAAAACGTAAAATGTGAGAGTCTTGGCCTGCAGTAGGTAGGGACGTGCACCTAATACTGACAGAGGGAACTTGGAGCATAATCTGACACATCTGAAGGTGTGTTTGGGATGGATTTGCTTCTTTCTGACTGTTGTGGCTTGGTAACCTGTTGTGCTGCATCCAGGACAGATATGAAATTTGTGTAAGGATGTTACACTAGAAACCATGAAAAGCACTGTGTAATGTATTTGAAGTGTTTTGAGAAAGGAAGTCATAACTTTAATCCTAAATAGTTTTTTGTGGAAATTTTATTTTGCTATGTAAACTCATGCAGTTATGAATGCATAGATAATGTAACTCCTTGTTTATGTTTCCCAGCATTGATTCATTTGTGTGATTTTCCTCTTATATTTACATGGCCCAATTTTAATCTAAAATCAATCAGTGGCTATTTTAATACAAAATAAAGATGATAAAATGATTGTTGGCAATATGTGACAAGCTTGTGAAATAAGCAGATGATAAGTTGCATTTTTATTGTGTGGATACAAAACTTAGAGTTGTGTATTTCAGTCTTGTTTTAATTTGTTTCTTATTTTATAGATATATTTTATAAATAACGTTTTAGTTCTCTGCCATCACTGAGCTACTGATTCTTGGGGAGAGAGTAGTAGATTCAAATGGGTTTGAGCAATTGTGTTTATGGAGTCATTTCATAATGATTTTATATTATCAGGTGCTCAAGCTATAGGTGCTGCTATGTCAAGTCACAAGTAGTCATTGTGGGGATAAAGAAAGCTTTCGTTATGAAAGAATCTTTAATTCTGTGCTTTCAGTTGTTCTTTTTCCTATAAAAGCTGATGTGCTGACTGTGATTAATTGTTTATAGAAGTTCAGCTAAAAGAAACTGTTAACAATACATGAAGCACTTCTAGATGTATTAGAATGTTTCCAATACAAGTTACTTAGCCCAAACAGTTATGTGTAGAAAGAATTCCAGTTGAATTTTCTCTGTTTAGTTTTTGGAATAAAAAGGCATGGTTTTAATTGTATTGACCCTACGGACTTACCATTGCTCCCAAAATACTCCTTTGTACCGTATTGCTGTGTAATACTTCAGATTTTCAATTTTAACCATTCTTCAGTTTTTGCACAACCTTGTCCTTCTGGTGCAATGGTGAAACAAGCTGTGGTTTTCAAAGCTGGGTGGACTGTTATCAGCTGGCTGCAATTCCTGCATGATGCAGGCCACAAATTCATGTATGACTTGTGATAACTTGCTTGTTAGGATGAGATTGTTCCTGTAATCCACTTAAACTTGAATCAGTGGTGCACATATCACATATCCTGATGTGGATAAAGATTGCCTCTAAGACTTGTCTCTTTTAGATGATCCTTTAATATAACATATATTCTAAAATGTGAAAAAATACTGAAAAATAGTTAAAATTAGATGAAATTGCATTTTCAGAATGAAAAGTTACTCGGTAATTTTTTTCTGCTGTTCTCTGCAGTACAGCCTGAGGGCATTCCAGAGACCCGACTGCAACTTGTGTGTAGTAACTTTCCTAGGGGTATGACCTTGCTTCAGGTGCAAAAAGAATCCTTTTTTTTTCCTTCCTCCCTGCAAAGGGAATGATGAACAAAATGGTGGCTAGAGGGAGACGTTTATCTTGCAGGCCATTGTAGGGATCATTAGATCTGGGTATTTGGCAGGGCTGTTTTGGAAACAAGATCTATATCCTAAGCAGTTCTGACTGAGAGTGTCCTTGTTAAACCTGACAGCAATGTCTCCTGTTTATCTGAGGCACTGATCTGATCACACGTCAATGAACCTACTTATTCCTAAGGAAGTTAAAAAGGGAATTTATATGCTTCTAGACTCTTGTTTTACCTCATTAAAATTCTATCAGTGTTAGTGTGGGACAGTGTAGAGAAGCTACCAGCAGTTTGTCATTTTTTTTTCAGCTCTCTTCACTGGACATGATTTCATGTTGTTGAACAGCAGCCTGTCTGCAGTTGTTTTTCAACAGCTTTTAACCCCTCTGGAGCTGATGTTTTGTTGGTGATGGTGGAACTGAGAGAAGACACATCCAACAGAGGAAGAGTAGAGAAGTGGAGCGATGATTATAGCAGCAGTGTTTGTTTTTTAAAATGGCTTGTTGAAAATTGATTTTGATGATCTGTGAGCAGACAGCTCAGGAAGACCAAAACAAAGAGCAGAGGAGGATTTGTAGTGATTTCACAGTGCAGATTAACCCAGATGACACAACAGTGATGTGAAGCTGTCCTAGGTGGACATAGGATTTGTTGTACCAGACCTGAATGACAGGTCCAGTTATTTGTTTCTGAATGTTACAGTTTCCTTATCCCTCCTAAGAAAGTTAAAGCATCCCCTCACAATGCACTCATCAAACTTTTTGCTTTTTAAATCTGTGGTTCCTGACCTTTTTCCTACTGTTATGAGTGTTGTTGCTTTCTGTTTTGCCCCCTTCTCATGCATCCCCAAAGACGGTATTGCTTCCTTTCCCCCTACATCCCATCACATTCCTCCTTACAGGTATGTGTGGGAACAGCTCTGTTCCCTTCCTTGGCTCAAGGGGCCATCTCTTCATTCTCCTTGCCTTCTCCTAAAGAACCCAAACTGATGAACTAAGTAGGATCCAGCTGATAGTGTTTGTGATTTCTCTCATAAAGGCCATGTTACAAAATAATTGGAGTTAATAATTTCAGAGCTAGACTTGTGGTTTTCCAGATGCAGAAGAGCCAGAGAATCTGGGCTGCCAGAGCTGTGTCCTGTATATTGTCCCTAGTACCAATACACAGGGACAGACTCCTAGATCAGGATTCTCTTTGAAGACTCGGACCTGTGCATATGAAAGTGGGACATCAGAATTTCTCATCACTAAGCCACAAGACAAAAGAATGATGACATTATTTATTAGGTCAGTATTGTGTGAAGAGTGAGGACTGCATCGTAGAGGTAGAGCTTTCTCAGTAGAAATACAGAGGTAAGGTGAGAACACAAAGATCCCTGAAGTGTACATGCAATTATAGTGAGAGTGGCAAACATAAGTCTCTAATAACTGGCCTGATTTTAGGTGTGGAGACTGCCACTAGCAAACTTCTGTCTGCCTAAATTCTGAACATTTATAAAGGGGCATTTCCTACCTACCTGTAATGCAGTTCTATTTCCATGCCTTGTATCCCACAAGTCAACTGTGTGTAAAGGAGCAGCTTTAGGACCTGTTAAGTAATTTTTTAGACCTCATTAAATCTCAGACCAGTACAAGTTCATGTGTGTATTTCTTATGGGAATTAAGCACCTGCAATGCCTGCATGAGAAATTTTACAGGATTGGGATTTGAATAGTTACTGAATTAACATGCCATTTACAAGGATTAACTACCTATTTTGTGTTTCTCATCTGTGCATACTCTCATACCAAATATGTGTTTTTTGGTAAGTTGCTTAGGGGAAAAATAATGTATCATGGTTACCTTATCAGCTAAATGCTCTTCTCCATTTGGCTGACTGTGCTCTTACCAAAGCAAGACCCTGATGTTTAGTTTATTAACTAAAAAAGAATTAATGTGCATGTGGTTTGAGGATTACATGGTTTAAAATTTTAAAAATAGATCGCAAACCTCACATCAATAGAAATATCTGATTATTTGAAGTTTTTAATTAAAAAATAAAAAATGCTACAACATGTAACAAGTAACACACTAGCTTTTCCAGGTTTGGTGGACTTGACAGCGCCCATCATGTGAACTGTATCAATTCAAAAAAAGCTTGCGTCAAGCAGCATGGAAAAATTATGAGACATGGTAGATACTACAGAGAAAATTTAGTCTCTATAGCATAAGCCCCTCTCAGAAAAGCAGTGCACAAATTCTGTGTAGGTACATTTTCCTTCTTCACTGCTTGCTGGGAGCAGAAGCTGAAGAAGCCTTATTAGCAATATATCAGGATATGGGAGTTAGGGCTCAGCACTCAATGACCATTTAATGAACTATTTGATGCTGTAAGGATCCACATTGCCAGAAGGGTCATCTGCTCCTGGATACAAGGCTGCACAGCTGTTACCAAGAGCTGCAGTGACCTCCAGCAGTCCTGAATTTGTTGCTTTTTGAAGAGTTACATCTACTGCTTCAAACTCTCACTTGCCCTATTAGAAAATTTTCGCAGCTTTCCAGGCTTCTTTTCTTGTGAGGAAAGACTCTTATTTTACCCTTATTGAGGATTTCCAAGTGATACATCATTGCTGCCCTTTGGTATGTGGTTGCTGCTGCTTGTGAGTACTTTGCCTGTTTGGGTGCTGTAGAGTGTTTATAGGGCCTCCCCAAACACAGGCTCCAGTTTACAGGTGCTAAGAGAAGCTGCTCAGCCATTTTGCAATGGGCAAATTCATCCTTTTGTCCACGCTGGTATTCTTTGTCTTACTGTGTCACATAAGACATGCAGTCACAGGGAGGGTCACAAGGATATTGTACAGAGTTCCAAAAACCCCAATCCTTTCTTGGTATGGCAATACCCTGCCTCCTGTGGTAGCTCTTCTAATTTACTATGTACAACCCACTTGCTCGTCTGACAAATATGCAACAGCTCTTACCAGGAGGTCAGTTGTCGTCTTGCACTATCTCACAGTCATCTTCATTTCGCCTACATTGCACAAGAAAATAACTTTTCTTTTGTTCTGAAGTCTCACAGTCATCAATTTAATCTTTCCCATCATCACTAGCTGTTCTAATGTGATCTGTGCAGTCCATTTCTATTTAGATTCTTATTTTCAGACAGGCCACCTGGATTGTAGCACTGCAGAACAAAGACTGCACAGGGTAGCTCTGTGTGAGTTGAAACTTTATTCTTTCATTTTTCTTCTCTGTGAACTCAGAGGTGCCTGATCAGCAGAAGTATTGATACCAATAAAAAGTCAAATTGCAATTTTAGAGAAAGGTTATGTGTATATATCAGATACTTTTGAGATACCTGAAATACATGATGTATTGATTATCTTGTTTGCATCCCACAGTGTTTCATTTGATAGTCATTAATCACTGTTGTATCATAGGCCCCAAGAGAACATGCCAGGTTATCAATATTCTTGTTCCAAGTACTACCAGCAGTAGCTGGTAATGCTAGTAAATGACTGTGTCAAAAAATAACTTTCATTCACAGGAGAGAACTGTGCAGATGTTTACCCTCCCCACAAAACCACCAATCTGGCACAAAAAGTGGAATAGAGGTCTTTGCTTTAATATGGTGCTGACTGTAAACCAACATGAAATATCTTCATTGTCATTAAATAAGATCCCCTACAGGTAAAATGGCCTCTGTTGAAAAGCACGTTCCTTAGTTTAATTCTAAACCTACACTTGAATTTCATTTCTTTTGAGAGGCCCTTTGAGATCAGACTGTAAATTCATGTATAGGTCTTTATTAATATTTGAAAGAACTCATTAATCTTTTTGTTGTGAGACAGTTTCTGGAGTCAATAAAGAAAGCAGTTGCTGGGCTCCTAATTTCATAAGGCTGACATTTCAAATTCTGCCAAATGCCTTGGTTAAAAAGTGTTTTATTGCATTAATTAAATAGCTTGTTGGAGATGCCACATTGTTGGATACCACTTTAGGTAACAACAAATAAATAATGAAGTAAAAGGGGGAAAGCAACAGAGGAAGGGAAATTTCCTGAAAAGGAAGGAGGAGGAAACACTGTTTGTACCTTGTTGGGAAAGAAATTGGAGCTTTTTTTTTTTTAAAGGTCTGCCTGTCATCCATTTCCAAATGAACCAAGGATTTTTCTGCTGTTCAATCAATGTGAAGTCCAAAGCAAAACAGCAGTAAATAGAATGAAAGAAGCTGAATTTTTACATTCTCAGTGGTAAAGAGAACAAATCAATGGCCTAAGTTGTAGGTTGAGACTTCCATTGTTCTGCATTAGTATTAGGGTTTTCTAGGTATCCCACTTACCAGTCAGACAGTGCTAAATTAAAACACCTTCTCTTCCCTAGGAGCATTAAAAATTAGACATGGAATTGAAATATGCAAAAGTAGCATGTGTGCTGGCTCTTTTTCTGTAACCCCCTGAAAGAATATAGATTGATTCATTGTAATTTCTGCTTTACTTGAAGAGAGAGTGCTCCAACCAGCTTCATTTGGTCATGAGTCCTTAAACAGGGGACACAGGTCTCAAACTACAATTTCCTCAAAATTCTTTGTTATGGAAGGATTTAAGTAGCTACCTCTTGATTATTATAGGATAAAATTGATTTACAAAGAATGCTTTTGCAGAGCAGAACTAATTTTACCTGGAGTGCAGATGTTACAACTCCTGTACTTTCGCAGAGGGAGAAATAATCCTCAGGAAGTGTGGGGAGTAAGCAGAGCTTCAGCATCTTATGCTGAAGTGTGACCAAGAGAAATAAAGCACAGTGAAAGCACTGAGTGCAATCAAAGGCCAGTGGTCTTGAGCACAGTTGGAATGGCCAGGTTGCTCTCCCAGAACTAGTTTATCTCATTAGCCAATCCATTTACCTCCTGTTTCTGCTTTGTAGCTTTTGTAGTGTCACAATCTCAACATTAGAGCAGCTGCTAGTTCCTTGTGCTTTGGCCTTTTCCTATAATTAAGGCTTATTTGTGGTTATTGCTGTGATATCTTTGTGTGTTACAGACCAAGCACTACAGCAAAGACCTGGATTTGGAATGGAGTTTGAGCCAAGGTGGTTTCTGCAGCAGAGCTCAGCACTAAGCATTGATGATAGCAATGCACACGTCTAAAGGACACTCTCCCATAATAAGCCACATGTTTGTTTCTGGTCAGCAGTGGGATAATATTGTCTTCTAGAAAGCAGCCCATTATATTGGCATAATTGCAGTCTGATGGTAAATCAGTTTGAGCTCACTTATATTCTTATTTAGTACTATGCCACTTGTGAAGCTGAAAGAAGTTGCTGCCTTTTAGAGTCACCTATAAAGAAATTACACCCCCGTAATGAATGTATTATGAAAGCAGTTTATGCATATTAATATCAGACTCTGACCTGAAGTATGGAAACACTAATCCATATCTTTAGTTTTGCCTTGTAAAATGATTCTGAGTGGAATCAGGCTCAAGTGAAGAACTGACTTGTGATCTATATGTGATGCACTAGATAATTTCGTATGATATAGCTGTGCATTTTTTTGAAAAAAGTAGTCATTTCCTGTCTAAGCACATGAAAGGAGGGATAGCAAGTCTGCTTCCCTCACTTCAGCCAGGAGCTGTTGAATGGGAATGCATGAACTAACTACACCTTTCACTGCAGTGTTACTAAAAGGCAAAGTCCAGCACTGTAATTTCTGAAGCAGAAATTATTTGCATCCAGTTCGAAGAATATCTGATACTTGTTTTCCCAAATAAGCCTTCCAGGGTTTCACCAGGCTGTTCATGTTCACAAGGAGTTTGCCAGTCCTAGAGTCCTCCTGGCCTGCTATAAGATAGTCAGTACCTAGTTTAAAAGAAGAAAAAAAAAAAAAAAAAAAAAGAAAAAAGAAAAAAGAAAAAAACAAAACAAAACAAAACAAAAACAAAACAAAACAAAACAAAACAAAAAAAAACAAACAAGGAAAAAC
Source organism: Chaetops frenatus (assembly GCA_013400775.1). NCBI lineage: Eukaryota > Metazoa > Chordata > Aves > Passeriformes > Picathartidae > Chaetops > Chaetops frenatus. The sequence continues at coordinate 790,636 of VZTR01014602.1, forward strand.
CCTTAGTTAGCAAATAGGATAAGGAAGAACCAAATGAAGAATTTCTCTATCTCATATGGATCTGGCCTACAGCCCCTTTGCCAATTTCATCCATGTGCATACTCTCACTGCTGGCTCCTGGGCACACAGACTCACTGGTGTCAGGACTGTGCTCAGGGGTTACAACTACAAATTGTTTTTGTTCCAGTGATGTTCTGCACACAGATCTGCTGGGATGTGGCAGCTGCTGCTTATGCCTTTACCCTCCTCCTGTCACACCACCCTCCTTGAGAACAGTGAGCTGGAAAGCAAATGTGATTTAGTGAGGATGAATCAAAGGATGCTGCCTCAGAAAGGCTGCTCACAGCTGATATTCATTCATTAGCATTGTTTACAGGGGAAGCAAAACCCCTGGTGAATATTTTGTCCTTACCAGGATTGAGAATGGGACATGTACAGCCCCTGTTGGTCCAGGATTCTGGGTAAATGCTTCTGTTGCTCCGAGCAATTTTCACTTTGCCTGATTTCAGGACCTTCTTCACTTTCACAACAACTTCTGCATGGGTCCCTTTGTCATGAGCAGATAGTATTCTTGCTTTTATTACTGCCAGAAAAAAAATCCAAATAGAAACCAACAATGAATTTGTAAATGAATTTTGGTTAATGCTGCTAAAAGGTAGAATTTTAACACCTTGAAAGAAGACACAGAAAAACCCCAAAGTGCTTGTCCACTTCACTGATAAATCTTTTAAATAAATCTAGAGAAGATTTTTCTTTTGAAGTAGTTAACTCATCCTTTCACCGTGTTATTTAACAACTATTTTTTAATGGGCTGATGTCAAACACTTGGAAATTCTAGGAAAGCACTTATATGTATAAAAAAGGAAGGGTGAAAAACCCTAACCAGCAGCTACCAGTCTGATTTCTACACTTTATATTTCCAGTTTGAAAGCTTTAGTGTTTTGCTTTAACACTGGCCTCTCAAAAATTTTGTCCTGTGAGAAGAGATGGTCTACAGGAGGGAAGTCAGGAAATTTCCCATCAGGCATGTCACATGACTAAAATTCCATGATTGCACAAGAAACCAGAAGAGTTATTTTTGTTTTGTGGTCCAACATCTGGTTGCCATGATAAATTTCTGTTTCTTTTAATTCCCATAATTTTTGGCATGACAGGCTCATGTAGATCAGCCCCTCAAGCAGGATTTGGTGTCTCCTGGCACAAGCACATCAAACTTCTGGGTCTAAGAGCTTTCCTTTCTTGTTTCATGTGGTGGCAAGAGCCAGGTGTTCATAAACAACAGTATTAAATACATTCTTGGTAAATGAGCATGGCTATTGGAACCTGTATAATGACTGAAAAAGCAATGGCATTTTAGATGTGAGGTTTTTTATCATTTTTTCGTGATGTAAAGGCCAATCATTCCACTGAGTATTATTTATTCTAGCACCCTTCCTGCTGTGAAGAGGGAAATTAACTGGGTGGGAAGGAGACAGCATAGAGCTTTGCATGAAAAATGCTTTTAAGTTCTGATCAGAACTTGGATGTGTCACTAGACAAAAAAGGCAGAAGAAATCCTACCTCTCAGGACTTAACCAATCCTGTCATTTCTCATAGCTATCAGCTAACAACATGCATAGAGGTAACATTGTGAAATGGTCATAGCTGTGGGGCATGTAACCCACTTACCATAGGCATATTTCATTTGGCAGAAGTCACTGACACTTCCAAGCACCTTTTCTTTGCACACACACTTTTCTAGCAGGGAAACCCCAGAACACAAAAGGTTGGAGAAGAGCCAGGACATGAGAGAGAAAAGAAGAGAAAATGACTGTCAGTTATAAAGCTAGATATCTACAGTTCCCATAATCTATATGGAGCTTAAGAATAAGTTGGAGAGTGAGCTCAGTTATTTGCAAATGTGTTTCTTGTTATATGATAAAATAATTACTCTGAAATCTGATCAGCACTGTCAAGTAAAATGCAGGCCACATGAGGTCTATTGTACAGTTAATAAACTGATCCTAATGAACAGATTTGTAAGAATCAGATCCAGCTGTAAATCATGTAAGTAATGAGACCTTTGTTTGATCCTATAACCTAAGAAATGCTGATCCTTCCTGGTATTAAGGCAATATCCATCCCAGAAAAGTCAAGCTATGCAGTAAGTGGCACTGTTACCTCTGCCAAGCCAATGGTGATGGTAAGTGCTGATCTTTACAGGGCAGACAAAACTGAGAACTATTTAAATATTACAGACAAGCTGGAGATGACTGGGGCAGACCCAGTCAGGGTGGAGGGTTGAAAGAACTACAACTGAATGTTCCCAAACTCTGGGCTGTACCTGGGTGCCTCAGGGCAGAAAATCCCTGCTCATGGTCATTCCATTTCCACTCCTCTTGGCTCTCGTTGGTCGGCGTTTGGACGAGGTCGGGGATTCGTCCCCCGATGGGGACGTTAAAGAAGGGCTCACTGTCATAGCTGGGGGACACATAAACCACAGCTCTTGGTTAGGGCTCCACAGGGGAGGAAAACAAAAAACAGCTGCCTTTGGCTGTACCCAGACTGATGAGCTTGCTCTCTTCAGATTGGGAGTGCACATATGAGCAAGGCTTCATGCCAGACAGAGAGATCACAAGATTTAGGCTTTCATTTCGGCCTCCTACTGCTGACTTAGGATTTTTAAAAGTATCTATAAATTGGGTCTTCTTTGCTTACATTTGTTTGTTTTTACGGAATTATGTAGTTTAGTGACCGCTTGTTGATACCACTGGGACCTGAGGACAGCTGCAGGACCTGTAGAACTGCAATTGCTCAGCAAATCACATGATTTCTATAATGATTAATACCTGTCTGGGGTACAGATGCCTGGCCCTCTAGAAACAAGAAGGAGACTTATTTTTCCTTTTACCCTGGGCACAGATGAGAGGCAGGCTTCTCAGATTCTTCCATCTATTTCCAAAGCAAAGGGTGTTTAAAGACCCTGAACATATTTCCACGGGGTTATGGAAATGCCTGTTATTACTGCAAAGAGCCATCTGTTCAAGATCGCCTTGGATAATGCAGTGGACTCAAAATGTAAACATAACCTAAGAAACCTTTTATGATTTACAGCCACCTTTTCAAATGATTGTACACCCTCCAGTTTTAGTTATTGCCGCAGTATTTGCTAGTCTTTGTTTCATTTCAGAGTCTCATCTCAAAGGGAAGCCAGAGCAGGGCTTCCTTACCCGTTGGAGCAGGTCCCGGTGTGCTGGTCACAGTCCCTGGCGCAGTCACAGGGGCGACAGCCATTTTCTCCGAAGCCCCAGTAGCCCATGAGGCACCGGTCGCACTTGGGACCCGCCACTCCTGGTTTGCAGTAGCAGAATCCTGTCCGGGGGTGGCACCTCCAGCTGCTGCTGAGCGTGGCGTTGGCTGAACCCACGGGCTGGCAGGCACAGGCTATGGACACAGGGCAAGAGGCAATTCAATTTGTGTGCCGTGGGGTCAGCCGGTTAAGGGACGTTTTTGCAAGGCTGATAAACTTGTACCCTCTTCCTCGTGCTCAGTAGTTGTAAGTCAGAAGTAGTAAACATTGCACTTCAGCCTACATTTGCAATTTTCTTTTCTTTTTAATTTGTTAGACAAAGCAGAACAAGTACAACTGTGAGAATCTGAGCGTGAAAGTCTGTTCTTCCCTACTACACAAATTGTGACTATACAGGGTTTTGAAGTGATACCAGGAAGCCTCCTCTGTGTGTTTATTTTTAAAGGGGTTTGAATGTGATTCACTTTAAAAGTGTTTTGCAGAAATTAGCAAAGAACAAGGTAAAGAATTTCACTAGAAAGGACACTGCCTACACTGCCTTTCTTGTAAACACAGAGATCACGAAACTGCTTTTTCCTCTGGAGTAGATGCAGCTTATACAGGTGGTTCAGATGACCTGAAACATATTTTCTATTTCTGCCTCCAAAGAGTGCACAAATTTCCTTCAGTTCCTTTCTAAAATGCTAAACATTTCACCATGCAGTACTGTATGTGTATAAAGAAGCTGATGAATTTTTTTTGACAAAAAAATGTTTTCAAGGAAGGCAAACAGAATGAAAAAAGACCTCTAAACTCACTAGATGCATTTTACATGTAGCTGAAGATGAGCAAATAGGAGGAAAAACCTCCAAATCTTTCAAATGCTGTTGCCAGTTTGACACCAGCCTAGCAAATCAAGGCAATTTGGCAGGAAAACAGTTGCAGCTCCTGTGGGCAACTCTTCCTGCACAGACAGTAAATTGTCATAATCCCACACCACTGGTACATTCCTGACGTGACAGCATCAGGGAGGGATACACAGAGAGGTGCAAGCCAACACAGTTAAGTCCCCTCCATCAGGGCAGAACCTGGCTGAGATGGTCAAGCCTCGTGCCAACAGCTCTGCAGAAGTAAAATACAGGCAGTAAACAAACCCACTTATCTCTGATATTCAGACAAGTTTGATCAAAATGAGAACTGATCTGAACTCCAGGCCTTCATATTTCAGCTCTTTTTGTGTTAAGAAAGCAGCATGCCCTTTTACTTGTAGCAGACTGAAAAGGTAATGCATCACTACTTCATCCATCTGGAAGAGGGCAGAAAGAAAAATCTAGTGGCTAAAACCTGCTTTTACAGAGATTTTCAGTTAAGTGTTGGACACCCAAGGTGTTTAGATAGCTTGGATGAGAGGCCAGCCTTTTTGGATGCTTATTTGAACCAAACATGATCTCCAAAGCTTTTGAAGTTTGCCCATCATTGTTTTTGATCAAATTGCTTTTTTTCATGAGCTCACACATAGGAGACCAAATGAGCACTCTGATCTCACACATCACTTTCCAAAGGGAAAGGAGCAAATACATGACTGAAGAGAGTTTAAAATATAGCAGGGACAGAATCACTTTCATCTGCAATCTCCATTTGAAACTCAGGAAAAGAAAACACCTTTTGAAAATAGTACAAGAAAAAGGGCGAGCAATTTATTTAAAGGGCATTTCTCTTATGATCTTCTTACCATATGGTTATTTTTTCCCCCTTGCCCTGTGTACTTCATGCCAATAACTTTAATAATATTATTATACTGCTGTGGGTGGATCTGGGCCCGTTGTGCTCAGGGGACACTAGCACAACAGCCTAGGGACAGAGAAGCCACGTGCTGTCACGGGCAATGTGCTCGGCACAATGGGCGGGCTGGCGCAGGGCAGCAGCCTCGACTTTGGGAGCAAACCCAGGGCTTGTGCTGTCAGTTCTGGAGAGCAGGTGTAACACTGAAGTGCTCATTAGCCCTGACAGGTTCAAAGGCAAGGTCTGGTTTTTTTGCTGCTAAACTTGATTTTGTGCCCTCCCCGCCAGGTTTTGCAGAGCTGACTACATCATCCTACAAAAGAGACTCTTAGTTTGTCAGGCACTGAAAAAAATGGATGTCATAGAATTGGGGGTAAGGAGGGGAAACACACTTCCTTTGCTGCAAACAGGTCTGAGACACAAGGAGTAAATTTGCCAACATCAGGGTTTACTTGAATCCAGGTTTGTTTTCACTGTAATATGACTATGTGTAGGATCTACCTGTGGAGTTTTCACTTAAAATGCCTTAAGATTTCTGCAGCCTCTAGGTCTATCTTTATCCCCCTTATTTCTAGTTTTCAGGTTTCATCAGTTAGAGTCACTTAACAGATGGGTAACTCACATCATTAGATTACCTATCCCCAGCTGAGACTGGAACCTGATTCAGGAAGATGAGAACTTCTCCCACCCTATTCCTAAGGGGAAATATTACAGCACAGTGACTGACAGCACTGGTGAAAGCTGATGAGGAGGCAGAAAACAAAAGTACTTTCTCTTTTTTTTTTATTTTGAAGCTACAGTTCAGTAAAAATAATGTTCCCAGATGAACTGTGGGGCATATTCTCCAGTTAGAAACTGGGGCAGCTTCTGGTGGATCAGAAAGCAAGCTGAATCAATACATGTACAACACTTTCAGATGAGTTATACAAGTGGCTTGCAAATGCTTTACTCAGTCTGTGTTTGTTTAGCATTTCAGCTTGGGTGGGTACATTGTCTGGCTTCCAGAGTATTATGGCCAAAATCCCACTTGTGCATCTAAGGTAGCTCCTAAAATAAGAGCCCACATGTCACATGCTGAAGGGGCAGCTGTGGATGACTGGGTTTTTATCTGTTTAACAGTACCATGGATTTGCAAATAAACCTCACATTTAAAGAAACATAAAAGCAAGTTTCCAAAACTCACCCTTTAACATTTTCCAATATTTGACAAGCCTTTCCCACTGATTTTTGCTTCTTTTCTCTTGGCAAACCCTCATTTTCTCTCCATCCACCTCCCTGTCTAACAAAACAGCAGCCAATGTGACAATGGCCTTGTTTGTCAAAGGCATCATCAATTATGTTAGGGACGGTGTGCAGACAGTCCTGGCTCAGAGCTGGCTGGTTTATTTGGATTCTCCCCTTGCCTCTAGTGTAGTGAAAAACATCATTTTACTTTAGGGTTGCCTATTGGTCGCAGAGTATCACAAAGCATCCTCTTGCCTTTTAGTCTTATACTAAGTTTATTTTGTCAGACACTACTGTAAAAGGGAGGAGACAAGAAATAATGAAAAATGAATAATTCATACTGCAATCTCCACTCAAGTCTGTAATAAATCTGTCTGCTCTCAGCACAGCTGTCTTCCCCATGTAATTAGACACAGATGTAAAATATAATATTTGTTGTAACAACATGGTTCCAACTTACAGAAAAATACCAAGTGCCGCAAATTAGTCAATGGACTTTGAGGTATCTCGTATTAAATTTTTGTCTAATAATACTGCATAAGAGATAGCTGTGAGCAGACTGGCTATTTCATTAAAAAAAAAAAAAACACAGGCAAAATGAAAAATCAGTCTTTTGATTCTGAAATATATACATGTGAATCTTGGGAGTCTATGATCAAACCAGTGTGATTTTTAAAGCATGTCAGGTGTGAGGATTGACTCTGCCAATGATGTTTCCTAAATGAAGGAAATAAGATAGACAGCTCTGTGTGTGGTCAGATTAAGACAGACTTTGAACCAAGATGTGATGGAGCCTTTGTGAAATTAGAATTAAAAGTTCACTCCCTCTGCTCAGAAGTAAAAGGATGAGAAGCAGAGCCTTTCAGCCCATGTGTGTGTGCATGTGCATCTGGGCACATTTTAATTTTCTAGCCTTGTTCTTTGAGTAAAAAACCTTGTTTTCCTGGAGACCCTTTTTAATGGGTCTACATGCCTGCATTATTTTTAAGCTAAGCAAAGGGTGAATACAAAAGATGGTGCCATTTCAGAAGGATCCCCTAAGCCTTGGAATAAGCCACAGGAAAGAGCCAAGGATACAGCAGCTTTTCTAACCATTGGTTAGGAAACAATTAGGCTTTTGAGTCAAAGCTTCCATACAAGTCTATATCCAAACTACTTAATCCTGTGTTGTCACCCCCAATAACAGGCAGGTGTGTGCCTTGCTCTGGGACTCTTCTCATGCCTTTTTTTCTTTTTAATATAGATCTAAGCAGTGTCAAAACAAGGCTCTGCCCATGACCCAGCTCTCATTCATCCCAGCTGGTAGGAACTGGAGAAGCAAAGGGATCAGAGGCAGACTACCTCTGCAGACAGAAAGGAATAGCAGATTCACACTTCCATATCAAATCACAGCAGATTTTTTTTCCTGGGAGAATGTCTTTGCAGTCTCGCACTGGAGGGTCAGCTAAGGGTGGTTTAGACAGTGCCAGGAGATCCAATTGTTATACAACTTTTTTTTTTTTTTCTGGGCAGATTAAGAGAGAATGCTATTCATTATTATGACTAATGCTTAAAGACTGTTTCTGGGTCTGAGCAGTGTCCTGTTAACTTTCTGGGAGCCTGAGGGGGATGTCACAGCTGAACCTAGACTTTGCTCTGGATGGCAGAGCACTCTTCAAGCGTGCTTTCTCAAAGGGATTAGCACATTTCATTCAGCTTTTTCATCAGACTTCCTTTCCCAGCTCAGTATCTACTGTACACAAGGGTCAAGTTTTCATCTCCCATTGAAGGTTTTTTTTCCTCCAAGTTCAAAATGGGAAGATGGGCACTAGGTTTCTCTCACCAAAACCATCCATTCAGTCTGGTCTTTGCAGTTTATTACTGCTTTTCAATGCTTGCTCAGTGGGTGGGTTTTTCATTTAGTGTTGTTAGTCTGGCACTGTTTGCATGAATTTCTCAAAGTGAGATGATGCCTTGGAATTGGTATACCTAAATCCTAAAAAAACATGCTAATCCAGAAGTGGCAGCTCTTCAATTTATAATCCGTAGGCTAAGGTATGACAAACCTGTATCTGGTGGTCTCATTGTCTAATATATTAGCAATGCTCAAAATAGAACCTTTTTTTACTGAGTAACCAGAGTTGGTTTTAGGGTCACACAACCTGAACAGCTTAGACCACACCAGATGAGGTTTACTGGCAATGCAAGTTTTCGACCTAAAGGATAAAAAAGTGGCCCTCTATCCTGCACATCCTGCAGGAGGCTTTTCAGTTTAATGTCAGCTGATGATGGTCCTGGGAGAAAAACTTCCCTCTGTCAAACTGAGTCTGTTCTAACCAGAGCCTGTTTCTGTTGGTGTTTCTGGTTTTGCTGTCTCTGATAATAACCAAAGTAGAGAAGGGTTCCCTCAAAATTCTCTGCAGCAGTGCAGCATAACCTGAGGCACAAAATTATACTCTGCCTGCCATCCACATGGGCAAATGTTTGGGGATCAGGTCTTCCATCATACAAAGTACTACCCATTATGGTAACTCGTCAAATCTTATAGTGGGAATTCTCATCTTTGTCTTAAATAAAAGGGAAAAGGCACAGATTAACCACCTCCTTCTGAGTTTTCTCTGAATTCTGCATTTATATCCAGAGTACCTCCTATTCCCACAGAGGTACAAGCATCGTGTACACAACTGCTGTGAAAGCCAAGTGGGCTGCAATGCCCTTTCCTTATATCTTAATATGGCAAACATTCATAAATGCCTTTACACCCCTGGGAAAGGTCCCATTGACTTGAATCATTCACAGATGGGGTCGTGCTTACCTTTACTGCTGAATCAAACCCATTAGGTTCATCTCAACTAAGAGAAACTCTAGTGCAGGCTAGTGATCCAGAGAACCTCTTAAGGAAATAGATATGCCTTAGAGGGCAATTCAGTCCATCTGTTTCAGGCATCTACCTTAGACTGCAATAAGTAATTCCCCAGAGGTTCCACTGTTTCTCCACTGACAGAACAGGGAGCCTAGAAAAGATGTATAACTTTCAGTGACTGAAGCAGAATGGCAGCTCTCTAGGCCTGAGCATGCAACTCAGAGTGGGGACAATTGCATTTGGGGGCCTTCTGCTGGCAGCATCACCTTTCCAGGTGAAAAGAACATTGTTGTGCTTGACTGGCACAACAGGAATAAAGCTCTTTCAACACGGTAGAGTTCTGAACAGTTTTTCTTTTGCTATGCAGAGTGTTGGCAGGGGTTACTGGGAGACCTGTAACCAGACCAGACAAGAGAGGCAGAGGTAGAGTCAAGGTCTGATTTCATCTAGGCAAACTGTTCTAGGGTTTCCACACAGATAGACTGTATTTTCAAACAATGTGTTTTCCTCTTTGCTGCTCTCCAGTGCTCCTTGACTTTAGCAGTTATCTGCTATTAGACATGATGCTGGTTACTGCACCATCTCCCTGCTGCTCAGTACAAGAGTTCATACACAGATTCTTTCAGGTGCTATGAGATTGAAAGCTAATCTTCTGGCACAACCATTTGTTCTCATTACAGTATTTCCCTGTAACAGATCTGCTTAGAGTAGAAACAGAACTAGAAAGGGACCACCATAGAACACTGTAGGATTCAGGGTGAGCCAGATAAGCTCACCCTTAGCCCTGTCTGCTGATCTGTGTTCTGTGATGAACACTGGGAAAAATGGCAAGAGAAAGTTGTGTGGAAGCAGTCTGCTGTCACCAAGTTCCAGTGGGAAAAATGCAAAAGAGCAGAAACATTGGATATGTTGGGCATAGAAAATTTAAGCAATATCACAGGACTCACAGTCCTAGGGAGAGGAGTAACCTGAGAGCAAGTGTTTAAGAGGAATCCTGTTGAAGAACATTAAAAGGGTCAGAAAAGCTTCAAAAGCTCATTATGTCAGTGGGCAAGAGTATGTCAGATAACAGAGGATAAAGTTCTCTGTGCTGGCAACTGATGTCTGAGCTATGGGGAGGGAGAATTATCCAAAGGGAAAAATGAAATTAGGTATATTGCTGGAAATAGCAACCTCTCAAACAGATATGAGATAGAATCGACTTGTGAATCCTGGCAGAATATTCAGGAAATGTTTACTTTAAGTGAGGGAGATTTGGGCTGTTTGCCAGACTAGCTGGGTGCAAACTATCTTGACCCAGAGGTTGTACAGCCTCTGTGTGCAGCCATTAGTGCCCCTGTGCCCGAGACACACCCTAACATATTCTGCTGAAGTGTTAATGATGCAATTAATTTGGGCAGAGCACTCCATAACACAGCTGTAGTATCTGGAGATAAGTCTGAGTTTTGATGTATTTGTTCCCAAGTGAATATGCACAGTACCACGCCTCCTGTATATTTCTGCATCCACTATAATAATTTATCTGTACAGATGTTGCACAGCCAAATGAAATTTAACAGTAGTTTGCACATAGGCTCACACAGTCTTGAGAGGCACAGAAAAAATCCCTAGGTAAATAAAATGTGCCTCAAGAGAAAAGGAACCATGTTAATTTAAAAAAAAATAACAACACAAGAAAAATGTACCTTTCCCCAGGAGGCAATGCATTTGGAGAACTGAATCAGTTATCAGGAAAAAAATGTGTCATAACATGGGGACAACTAGACATAAAAAATCAGAATGGTCACCTTTGATGAAAACCCCCTGTAGTTTAGGAAGAGAATACCAAGAAAAGATAGTAGTACTCATGAGTTACCTCAATAGGAGTTACTGATTCTACAGAAATTATTTCATTCTTTTAATGATTCCCCCACCACTCATTTTTCACCTCCTGTGACACGGTCACTCACGTTTGCAGACCTCTGGAGAAGACAAGGGCTTGCCCCTGTCTCGGTAGAAGCCTGGTTTGCACCTCTGGCACCGATGTCCCTCCGTGTTGTGCCTGCAGTTGTCACAGACTCCCCCACTGCGCTTCCCCGAGGCCAACCAGACGCTCAGATCGAAGTGGCAGCTCTCGGTGTGGTTGTGGCAGCGGCACCCTGGTGAGGACAAGAGAAATGTCCTTCAGGCTTTTATAGCTGACCCTAACCGTGGGATCATTTTCCAAACCGATCTGGCAGTATTTTAAACCCTGCTGGAACCTGGAATGTGAGGGGGTGTAGCTACATGAAAACCAGATTCCTGGCTTGTAAATTCCACCCCTCGATAGCCCCAGTGCAGAAAAAAGAGACTTGAACGCTGAAGTTCTCCATCAATGACCGGCAATTTATCCCCAGTCTCTGTAATGGCACCATTACTGTAAATCACTGAAGTCTTGGTGAGTGTTCACCCTGAGAGCCCGGGTCAGTCAACTCCTTCCACTTACTTCTGCACTCATTTGGTGCCCCTGTTTTCCCATCTCCTGGCTTCCAAGGCTGGTCGTTGTAGAGAGGAGCACATTTCTCACAGTGGTCCCCTGCCGTGTTGTGTCTGCACAGACACTTCCCATGGACCTGTCAGGGGAAACAGAGCACAGTCAAATAGCCACAAGAACAGGTGGAGTCCCCAGCAGCCTCAGGAGGAGGTGGGACTTCTGCACAAGTCCCACACAGCTGCCTGGCTCTGTTAGGAAACCCACAGAGCCTGGAGCTAAGACGTGTAGCTCTCTCTTTGCACAGTTATTAATGATGTAGAATTTGTCCTATATCTTACAAGATGCACATAGCAACAATTTAACTCTCAGTTGGCTATTCAACTACTGCATCGATGAACAACCTCTTAGACTCTAAATTGGGTGACATAACAGATCTCATTTTGATTTACAAGTTCAGGGTGAAAGTATGCAAAGAGTATCAAATACACTCTGGGCTAGCAGAGCCCAGTCACAGGAGAGCACAGGCTAACAGAGGATGCTGGGCTCTGTCTTATTTGATATTAACACTGATCTGGAAGAGAGTGTAAATATAGGGAAGGGAAATCACCCTGAGTTACTAAATTATAAATTATTAGGTGAATGAGCAAACAGCCCTGGCACAGTTAAAAATGTAGTAAAATGATTAAAAATGGAAAAATACCAGCCACTACCTCCACAGCAAAGTAACCCAAAGCCACACGTTCTATGAGGAAGGCACTGATGTTTTAACTTGGGTACAATAGGTGCCAGCCTGCCAACATACATATGACTACGTATAAATTAGGTTAGTAGAAAAGGCCCAGTAAAATTCTGGGCTGTGGAGCTAAGAGCACTCAACTCCAAGTGGACAGAAAATTGTACCTGCAATGCTGTGTTCAGTTTTGAACATCTTACTACCAGAGAAATGAGGAATCTGAAGATGTTCAACAAAAATGAGCAGGCTGAAGAATGGCGCTGAAGTACATAAAACTGTCTAAGTTAGGAAACAGTCCTTTACATAATCTTTTATGGGCAAACAAAGGGCAAAAATTCTTGAATAAGGCTGGCTGAATCATTCTGTCTGTGACTATTTGCTTGAAAAATCATTTGAAGAAAGAACTTGCTTCCTTTGTACTTACCTACCTTCATTGGAACAAAATAATGATTTTTAATCATGGAAATATTCAAATATATATCAGATTTGGAAGCAGGTATTTGCATCAGAAACTAGACCTTGGAAACTGAACTAGTCCAGCCTTCAAAGAGAAAGTTACTATTGAAACCACTTCTGCTCTCAAGTCATTTTGCACACCAGAAGTCAAGCAGCCACTTCCACAATAAACTGTGATTTGGTGCATGACATTTTGTAATATCAACCCACATCTAAGAATGGCCTGACAGGAGGGTTTTTATGCTGTTGCTTGGTTTTGTTTGTTTGGTTTTTGTTGGTTTTTTTTATATGTAAAGAAATAGTATTCCAATATCTGTTTGCAATGCCTCAGGGAAAGGGTTTCACAGATAAATTTTTTTGAGGAAATATCAAGCATGGGATGTGAGACAAAGGGAAGGGTTGTACAATATGTTCTATAGTTATCACAGGAGCAGCTGCTGTTATGCCAGGGGACACCTGTACCAGAGCAGGAAATGCACAGAATTCAGGGATTAGACCCCTGTCCCTCTGTGAGCTGCTGAGGATCCTGAGCTCAGCACAGCTCTGCCCCACTGCACATAAAAAAAGCCAGAGGCTGAAATGTCATTCTGACTGGGGTGTGAACCGACTTTAATCCCTTAATCTCACCATTAACACGAGTTGCGCTTTTCCACGGTCCTTCCTGAAAGTCAGGCTGTCCCTGCAGTGCCCCTTCCCCTCCTGACAGAGCAGGTAGCCCGGGATGGGGAGAGAGGCGTCCGAAGGAGCAGTGGCGAGGCTGTGCTCCCCTGCCCCCAGACTCATGTGCCGGCAGCAATTTGCTCTCCGCTGCCCTGGTTTCTAATCCTGGCCGAGCAGGAAGGTGATGTAGCGAGCAGGGGGGGGCCAGCTGCAGCTGATGTGATGGCATGGTCCCTCCGTGGGCAGCCGGCAGGGCGGCTGGCTGCTCCCCGCACCCTGAGCACGGAGCCCGCGCAGAGCCCCGCACCAGGAACTCACCCACCTGCACGGCACGGAGCAGGACCGCAAACGGCAAGGGCGAAAGTACTGATACGGCAGCCTTGTGCTTTTCCTTATCTGGGTCTGACATTTCAGGCTTTCAGTTCTCCCCTGTGGGTCACTCCCCAGAAGCCGGAGAGCAGTGAAAAGGTAAAAACGAACCTGACCCAGAACTGCAGATTTGCACGTCTCCAAACTTCAGACTCCACCTGAACTTTACAGCTCATTCTAAAATGGATCAGAACAAAATCCTTGATCTTTTCATTTTCTTAGGAAATACTTCTTGAAATGTATTTCTGTACAAAATCTGTAAATTCGCCCATTTTTTTAAAAAATTTTTTCTTTTTAGAAATTCATACAAAAGCTGTATATTCACTATTTAAAAAAAAAAAAATTATGTGAAAAATGGTGAGACTGCACCTGCGCAGTTGGGAACTGGTAGAATTAAACCATGCAATCTTGTTTTAGCCTTGACTGACATGATCAAATATTCATTATTCCACAGGACCCTGCACTCACAGTGCACAGCACAGATGGTGTGAACAGTAATGAAAAATTATTCAGAAAAATAAACAGGAAAATTCAGTGAGAGAGGAAAGGAAAGGTCGAGTTATTCTTTGGAAAGTGATATTTCACTGCCCACTGGTTTGTTGTGGGCTGTAGCTTGTGGCATGTTGTGAGCAGGACAGAGGCAGAGAAGACGTTTCCTACCTGTGATCCCTGCTATGGAACAGCTAACAGGCTTGTGGAAGGATGACTGGCTTAGATGAAAGGGCTGAAAAGCCAAGCAGAAAAGCCAGGAGGAGAGCCACAGAGCAGGCACAGGGAAACAGGGAAGCTGGCATGGAACTTCTCTTAGAAAGTGTTAGGTTTGGGTACTAACCTTTTCTGCATAGGTTTAAGAACAAGGCAAAAAGAATTTATTGGTGTTGGTGCAAAGGTAAAGGCAAATAAAAGAGAAAGTAGTCTGTCATGTGTTGTCTGTGCATGGGTATCAAAGAATATTTTTTATCATGGAAAGTAATCTCAGATAGCATTCATGGGTGGAACAGCTACAGAAGAGAGTGCAACGTGAGGAGACAATAAATTACAGGAAGGATTTGGATAGGATAGGAGAAGAGAACAGAGATGAACAGCTCACATTAAACACACAAGAAAAGCGATTAATGAATATAAGCCATCACAGAAAGACTGGTCAATGCAGGAAAAGTTGAGCTGTGGAAGAGACCTGTTCCATTTAAGTGTGAGATGAAATAAGGGTAGGTGAGGTAGCTGTGAGTAACAGGACAATTTGTTCTGTTAGAGAGGAAGAGATAGGAAAGGCATCCAGAGACTAAAGTCTAGGAAGGAACAAGAATAAAATACAGGAAACTGTGAGATAAAATAGGAAACGGGATATCTCCTTAAAGACAGGAGAATGTAAGAGTCACATTCAACACCAGCACAAGGAGAGCAGGTGTTGTTTTTCACTGCTGAAATAAGTGAAATAATTTTTCTCAGCAAAGTGTGACCAAAAAACTGAAAAGCTGCAATCTCTACCAAATACAAGATCTCAGGACACACTGAATCTCACTGGAACACAGATATCATGCCAAGAAAGAAGATAATCAGACAAGTACAGCTTCAGGGGAATTGTGCTGACACTTTTCTATGCCCTAGAAAGCAGGGTGAGATTTACATGGAGATAATGATGATTAATAAGGAGAGGATTATCAGGAAGCAACAAGGACCAGTTGCTCTTTAATGGGTAAAGAGCTACAAGCTGATGTTTTCAACAGCAAAAGCTGTGCCCTTACTGAGGGGGCACTGTCCCAAGCACTGTGGGCAGAGCAGGGAGCTGGCACCACAGTCCATTGACAGCCCAGAAACAAAAAGGAAAGGGACTGGGATAATTCAGGAGCAGCAAGAGACAGGCCAAGGAAGACACAACGTGGATGCAAAGTCCATTCAGAGGGCAGAATGAGAGACAAGCTACAGCACACACCAGGGAAGGGGGCAGAGGGAAGGTACAGACCCACAGCAGAGCCCCAGCATCCCCCCCCCCCAGGAGGCAGGGCCAGGGATGCAAACAGGAACACCCAGAGCACAGCTCAAACAAAGCAGGAAAGAGCCCAGGGTTGAGCTTAAATAGAACACCCAAGCCAATGGACAGAGAGCTCAGGTGAGAGTCAGAGGTGGGGCTGGTCAGGGCTGTTAAAGCTCTATTAGTGCCTTTAGGACACTAATAATAGCACTTTTATTGCCTTTGGATTAATGCCATTGGAATCTTTAGGATATCTGACTAAAAGGAGGCACCTGAGATGACTGGAGCTGGCAATCCAGGTGGAGGAAACTCGAAAGCAAGGCAAGATTCATACTGCCAGTTTTTAGCTAAAGCCTCAGTAGTTTATGACACTGATTTATATGAATGCATATAAGTGTATTGGTACAGCAGATGAAAAATTGAGATCCAGGGGATTTCTGTCTCACCTTTATATTTCACTTTATCTTTTTGTTCCATATGTAACACTGCATCTCTTGACATATCCTGATCCTTAGATAAAAAAATTGTTTAGATCTGTATGGACTTCTCCACTGTGCTCATTGCTGCAATATTTGAGTACTTTGGAAACATTATGAAATCTATTTTTATGATGTCTCACTTCATCTGCTTTTCCTCATTACTCTGATAGCTGTATTTTCTCAGAGACTCTTTTCCATTCATTGTATTGAGAGTTCAGTTGCTCTCCCAATTTTTTTTTAAACTGGATGGTATCTTCTAAAGTTATTCTGAGGAATGGATCTGAGAAAAAGATGCAGGCAGGCAGACTGTGTGATTTTATAAACCTCCCCTTTTCATAATATCAGTCTGAATCCCATGTGCGTCACCTGGAACAGTTTGCAGTTCTGCTCTCCAAATACATTCAGCTGGAGTTGCTCCTGTCACTAATTCAGGCTGTCAGCTTTGAAAGATGAAAACTGCTGCTTTAAATGCTGATATTCTGGCTTCATCATGCTTCAAGTTTTCTAATTCTTTTTGCAAAGGGTAGATGTTTACAAACTGAATTTAGAGGATATTATTAGTCCAGGAAAGGAGCACAAATATTTTGCTATACTCAATCACCATCATATTGGTTTTAATGGCCATGTGAAAGTGAGCTCAACTTTTGTATTTTGGTACAGCAGCTGTGTTCTCAGACTGTGGCTTCATGATGCAAACTTTTTTGGGATTATCTCAATTTGAAACATCTCCTCACTATTGTTTCTATGCTATCCGCTACATCATGCCCTGAATCATGTATAAATTGGGCTGTAAAACAAAACCATGTTTGGAAAAAAGCTAAACTGGGGACTTTTTTCCCTTGGCACTAGTATTTTTAATCTGGATTAATTCTCTCATCTGTTTCACAGTACAGTCATGCTGCTACAAGTCTGGTGTTGCTGCCAAGGGCTTTGATTTGTACATCAACCACCTGAGCAGCCTTGAATCAGGACATAGAGGGGGTTATAGCTTTGTGGATTTCAGTGCCAGGATGATCAGTTCCAATCATTTAGCTTGACCTGCTATACTAAGCCATGAGTTTCATCCCATAGTTCTTCCATTGGGCTCTGTAACTTCTGGTGGATTTATAGCACATTGTGTAGAACTCTATCCTGTTTTCATACTACAATTCCAAGAAATTACATGATACTTAGTCACCTTTGACTGCACAAAGCTGCTTCACCTGAATTCTGATCCACAGCTGAGAATGTGAGTGAAAATATTCCACCTCTTTGTCCTGTAGTTTTTAAATTTTCCTAAACTCTGTTTAGTTTTGTATAATATCTGAAGCCCCTTGTTTTCTCTCTGCCTATTCAGTTTGTTTACCTATTGTCCTTTCAGCAAATGTTGTGGTTGTTGCTCTTTCTCCTGGGCTATTCTCAGTCTATTTGGAAGCTTTTTTCCTGATGAATGAAGGTTAAATTTGGAAGCCTTCCAGGTCAGAGAAACTGTTGCTGATTCGGAAAAAATGTTTGCCTTTGGACTCTGTATTCACTCTGTAATGTCACCAGAGAAATTTGGGATACCACAGTTTGCAGTGACATCAGAGGCTATCCCTTACCTGCTTGTAGTAAAGTGACTCTTCCTGGGTCATTTTGCATGGTTAAATGAAACCGTGACTGCTGTTCTGCTTTGTTTCTCCTACAGTTCAAAAGGGCTCTGTGGTCTCTCCAAACAAAATGACATATCCATGCAGAGTTATAAGAAATCCTTGAATATCAAGTCCTAAGGAGAGCACATACAACTTATAAGAGGCCAAACTAAAAATTCCCTTCAACTTTTTCAAAGTTGCAAAGAAAATGGGTGATTTGGGAGGAAGACTCAGATTACAGTGCCTGCTGTGGGCAGATGGACAGTTCAAATTCCTGCTCTAGTCAGGAATGAGAAAAGCCATTATTTCCCTCTGTCACTTGCTGTTTTCTGGGAAAGGGTCTAATACATGTATGTGTCAGAAAAATAGTACACATATGGGTGTTTTCTGAGGGAACTGAGTTTCTGGCTCATACTTGGTGAATTTGGTAAATTAAGTCTGTGGGAACTTGACAGGGATAAGTAGAGCTGGGACATTTGTGGCAGGGCCACCTGAGCCCATACAGGTTTTGATCTCCATAGCAGTGAGTGAGTGAGTGAATGAGCTGCTGCTGGTTCCAAATTCACTGAATTGGTAATGGTGGAGAAAAATCAGTGATAATGTTTAGCTGGATGTTCAGACTGACATCCCTAACAACTTTTTGAACAGTAACAAGAGAACAGGATAAATAGACCAGAAGGGGTACAAAATTCCTGCTTCATGTGAGGGGATATCACTCAGCCTGTGACAGTTTCAAGACACAACTCTACCCTCTGCCTGAATTCACCTCCCTCAGGCTTTACACATACACCTGGCTGTCCCTCAGTCCATATATCATCCTGCTTTCTTATTGTTTTCTTTCTGAATTCTACCTTGATTATTATTGATTTGGGGGGCAAGCTGTCCTCTTATTTTTGCCTGCAGTGCCAGTAACTCCATTATCAATCTTTAACAAACTGCACATAAGTACCAGCTGTCAGGCTGAAATACAACATCTGAGTTACAGCAGGTCACCAGCTCTTGGTGAGTGTCTTAAGGATGGAGGAAGCAGAAAGGGGAATGAAACTCAGTATTTTAAGAAATCACAGCATAGCCAGTAAACACTACTGTTCAAATGTCCTGAAAGTGAGTGCCACCTTTTGCATCTCTGAGTTCTGGGCACAGCTGGAATCAGATAATGTGAAAACTTGGCTGGGGATTATGAATAGAACAGCACAAGATTTCTAAAGAGGAGGTAGGGTAGATAATATTTGCAAGGGTTACGACAGCCTGGTCACCTAGAAAATTGATGTAATCAAGCAGGTTTTACCTCATGTAACCTCCATTATGCCAAACAAGGAATCCTACTTAGAACCAGATCCTGATACCTTTGAAGTAAGTGGAAAACTTTCCATTTGCTTCATTGTGGAGGATCAGGCCCACAGGGAGTCTAGTTTGTCTCTGTAAACAGGATAAAGAAGCAAAAGAAACATCCGAGTCCACTTGTAAGAATTTCCTGGCAGTGTAGGTACCAATAATTAACAAGTAAAAAAAAAAAAAAAAAAAAAAAAAAGAAAACAAACCCTTATGCTTTATACAAAAACATTTTAATCCACATTTGCTTTCCTCTTTGCAAACTTACTTCTCATGGGCTAGAAAGAGAGTTGTGAAATGTTTGGCAAACAAAAAGGACTTTGGTCTAGGTTCTGTGTTCTGTCCATATGCACTTTCTGCTTTGTAAACTTAGTTTTGGAAGCACCTCGGGACACAGCTAAAATGAGCCATCAAAGCAGATCCTAAACCAGGCAGCTCTGTAGAGACACCCAGAGCTTTGTACATCCTGCAGTGTCAATACCTTGGACAGGATTGTGTTCTGTTGCATCCAACCATAGAACAAGACTAGATGCATTCAGCTGGCTGGGTCCTAGCATTTCTTTCACTTATAACAGCATATTAATGCCCCCCATAAAAAGGGGGAAAAAATGACCTAGGAAAAATTTGTAAGAGGCTGGAGAAAGGAGAATTTTGCCCTTAGTTATCATAAGAAGTTATTGAAGTTGGGTGAGGAATGACATCTCTGTGTCTCTTTTTTTTTTCCTTCAGTCTGAGGAAAGCTAAATAGAAACCAAGAAAACATCATTGTCAATAGCAACAGACCTCAAATTCAAGACATGTTTGTCCTAAAGTTTCTTGCCTATTTACATTTTCCATCCTCATTTCTCAAAGTTTTCCTCCCATCCAACATGATATTCTCAGTAGTTCGTACAGGAAATGTCATCTAGATAAATTGTGTTGAGGTGGGTGCATGGCTTGTTTAAAAAAAAAAAGTCCCACAGAAAGAGTAATTATTCTTGTTTTGCTCCAAAATAAGAAGTCAGAGAATATTTTCATTGGATCCTATGAGCCTATTTTGAATCTCTCTGTATTTTCACAAACTTATGACCAGAAATATGCATGAAACTATGTAGGATTTCAAGCTGTGAGGAATGATGCACCATTTGGCAGTTGGGTTTACAATCTGCAGTTTTCTCGTATCCATTTGTTGCTATGACCCTGTGGCATCTGTGACGTTGCTTCTCACAGAGCTGCATTTCTTATTGGCAGCCTCAGTGGAGAAGCCAGAAGCTGCCTGGGTTGCCATGACTGAAATATCCACAGATTATCTGATCATCGATAGATCATCCAATAGCTATAGCTCATCCAGTCCCTCCAAAATTATTTTGAAAACTATTTGTTCAAAACTATCAAGAAATTTTGCTTTAATTTTCTCCATTATTTAGCCTCCATGTAGTATCAGTTTAGCAGTGTTAGGAGTAATACAAATGGAAGAGATTTCTGTCAAAGTAAGAAGAGCAGACTTACAACTTAACACAATAATGCATTTTCTAAGACCCAAGTGCAGAATGATCTCAGATTTTGGGCCTATCCCATGTCAAACAATTACAGTTGTTTTCTACATGAAATTGCTTTTGTTTTTGTTAACCACAGAAGATAAATACATCATAGGAGGACTATGAACAATTAAGAGGCTGAACTCCTATTTCTTAAGATTTTCTGTGGAGGCCTTTATTTTTTGCAGCATTTTATTTAATTACCTAAGAGCAGTCCAGGAAAATTAAAGTTGCTCTGCCTTCAATTTGTGTATGATGTTACATCATCTACTCCAGCCACATTAAAAACTGTCTGTCCTGGGACTTATTCTGTCCATGTGTACCTTAAATATTACATGTGGCCTGTGGATTGAATCAGATTACTTTTGGATGTGCAGTGTTGGTAACATCTTTTCCACACCCTGTTTTATGTGGGTGACCATTACCATGTGACTGAAAGCAGAGCACCTTTCCTCTGCCAAGAAATTGCAAAATGGCAAAGGTTTTTTGCAGTGTAGTTTGTCTGATAGGAACTGGATCATTGGTGTTCAACCCTCAACAACAAAGGCCTTTTCCTCCTGCTTGTAGGAAAGGAGATCACTGTATTACAAGCCAAAAATTATACACTTGCATAAACTCCCTCATGCTGCCTGTGTAAACCAAACCCTGAGATCAAGACCTATGTGAACTCTCCTCTCACCACTACAAGATCATCACTGGTAAGTATTAGATAAAATGTCAAAGGATCCAGGCACCTGGATCTTCCAGGGGTGGGTTTTCTTTTGTATTTGAGAATGACTTAGGTTGTAATGTCTAAAGGACAGAAAAGATGAGTACAGTAGCACGATGCTCTTTAGTCCAGGCTTGTGTGACCTTGGAGTAGAATTTTAAATTTTTACCACCTAAGGTTTCACACTTCTCTGGTTAGTACAAAAACCAGAACCTAAGAAGGGTTATGGTGAGAACCTTCCAATTGTGTCTGCAAAAGGAGGATCCACTGCTCACTGTGGTCATTGGGGAAAGAAGGGACAAGGAGGAATCACCTTAGTTTGCAGAAGAGATTATTTAGGTAGGCACCATAGAAGAGATTTCAAAATGTTAAAACTGGAACAACTAGTGAAGGTCTGAATGTTCTTTGTCAGGAAAATCTCACTCAACAGGCATTCACTAGTGAATGGTTTAGGTGTGCTTGACCACACCTTTATGTGAGGACACAAACCAGCCCACTTGACATCTTTTCCAGGCTCCCTCTAGTATCCTAGAGATGGTTAAAACTATGGAAGGCTTTTCTTATTCTTTGCACAGCTGTGTTTGAATCCTTGCTTAGGCAAAGACTTGATAATATCTGTGAGATTCATGTGCTGCATCCACCCTCTCTCTCCTGGGACATGAGTCACTCGTGAAGTGCATTTCATTAAAACTATTTCACCTTCTGCCCCATGAAGTCACTGATGGCACAAAAAGTTTCTATTCCCTTGTGACCAGTGGGAAAAATATCCAGTCACAATTTACAGTGGTTATGCCAGTAACATACACAATATCGTGTTTTCCTTTTCTGATGGGCAGAATGTTTATTTTTCTACCAGCTGCATTCACTTAGTGTATTATTCATCTATTTGATTTCACTATGTGTCTATTTAACAGTTTGCAGTGAGGATGATGCACTCTTTAAACAGCTTTTCTCCACACAGTTATGACTAAAGTGAGTCTATATTATTTGAATCTGATAGTATCACATAGTGTAGCTGAATCTCGGATTTATACCACAGATGGAACAGATTCAGAAATTATTTGAAAGTCATACAGTACTAATTATCTTACAATATCTACCTCTGGACCTAGGAAAGTTGAAAGGATGACAATGAATACACATTCCAAAATAACATAAACCAAAATGTCAAGTGTACCATATACCTAAAGGGACAGAAATCAGCTTAGGATGTTTTTCTTGAGCCTTTTATGTCAGAGTGCACCAGGGACTAGAATTCTAAGGGTTATTTGGGTTTTCAAAACCCCATACAGAGACTTCTGGATCCAGGGGAGATACTGACTAAAGTGGCCTGAATTCCATCTCTGATGTATGTGTCTAGATGTACCTGGATATTTAATCAAATTAAATCTCCCCATAACTGTTATTACAGTTCTCTACACAATACCTGGAGCTAAATCAAAAAGGAGTCACCAGTCATTCCCTCTGAATTTCAGTGTCTGAGTGTGCATTCAAACACAACTCCTCTTGTGCACATCCAGAGTCAAATGCAAATAAAAGACTGAGCAGGGAAGGGATACTCCACATACTACAGAATAATTTTACTACAAGGTTTGGCTTTTTTTAAAAAAAAAGTATTCTAACTTATTTAAAGATGCATGGATAAAAGAGCAGGAAAGTGGAAATTATTTTCACATCTTGAATATTGCAGTCTATGTTGTGAAAGTAACAAGGACACAGAATGTTGAAAACCTAAAAGTGAAGGCTGAAACCCTAAATATGGCAGAGCTGCTTATGCCTCAGAAACTCAGATAATCTGAGATCTGATGCTAAAATTGTGCTCAGGGCAGACTTTGCATCAAAGATATTAGTTCAGTTCTGTGCAAGCATATAAATAAGAGATTTCATTCACTATATCTGGGGTTGGATTTCTGTTCCAATTACAAGACCCTTTTTCAATTTATAGGTGTCTTGAGGTCCAGAGTTTTTAGCAGTGCAGTTATTATATATGAAACTCTAGAAGGGAATATAGGAAATATTTTCCCAGAGTGGTGTAGGTTTCACTAATGAGGATTGATTGTGCTCTCCTTTTTTTGGATAGGCTTAGGGAGACAGAACAGGATCACACACAAAATATACATCTAGGCTGAGGCAGCAGAAGCAATCAGCAAGTTCAGTAAGCTGGCAAATGTCTGCAACTCACCATGTTCTCCATGACTCCTGTCCTGTTGGCAAGCTCACATTCCTCTGCATGCCCATTGCAAAAGCAGCTTCCCCGGATGATCAGGTCATAAATAGCATAGTGGGCAAACCTCTGGGGTTTCTCTACCAATCCTGAGCCATGGCATGGACATTCCTGTCTCTTTAACAAAAGCAGGCGGAGGTTGGTGAGCTTCAGGAGATCCTGAGCCTCAGGACTGTAAGGGTCTTCAATCTTGTTAGCAGGGCTTAAGGCACGATAAATCACCTGAAAGAGAGAAGGTTCACATCCCAGAACAGATATAGGACTCTGCATACACAGCAAATATCCCAAGACAATCTTCAGGAAAAAGCAATAAGGCTCTGCATAAGCAGTTGTGGGGCTGTGGCTGATTCAGAGCATCACAGCTGAGTTACCACCAGCTGGCCAAGGTGTTGAGATGGGAAATGCCTTCATTTAAACATCACTCCCTGGGGTTGCTGAGTCCTGTCACTTCTTGAAGTTGAGCCAATATGCCAAGGGACAAGATAAGTCTACTTTCCAGTGTTTCTGAGCCAAGTGACAATAGTGTCACTCAGAGAAATCCGAAGTTTATTGGCATAAAGGATGTGTTAATCCTATCTCCATTTCTGGAAGCATTTTAGGAGCGTGGCTTTAGCATGAGTTCTATAGTCAGGTACACAAAGGCACCAAGGGCATCTGTGAAAGAAGTGGAAACTGTGATCAGACTTTTTCCTTGGTTGCTTCAACTATGCTGGAAACCCAGCTTAGCTTAAGGAGAGAGAGCACTGAGAGAACCCTGCCTGCACACAAAACCAGGTGGTTTATTCCTTTGAAGCAGCTCCAGAGCAGTGAGTTCACAGGACCCAAGGTGCTCACTGCCTGCTGGCTGTCTGTAGGCTGATACTCTTTTGTCACAGCATTTTTGTTGTTTGATAGTTTTCCAGAGCAGCAACAGTTGGGTTTTGAGCATCACAGTTCTAATTTGGTGTTAAACAATTACTGTTGTATTTTAGCTCATCACCACTCTACTTTTCTCTGTCTCTCAGGTTGTGCTTGTTTCTGTTGCTTTTGGGGGAGGTTGATAATGGATGGCTGCTGCACAGTCCTTGCCAGTGAAATAGAGAACTCTTAGCACTGTTTCCAGGCTTGGATGTGCTAACTCCAAATAGACAGTAGTTTTCTCCTCTGCCTCAGCTTTTCCATCATGGCAAAGGGACTTGTCCTTGGGATCCTTTGGCCCTGCTTTATAACTGGTTGCAGTATCTGTCTGACTCACTGTTAGTATCAGCGGAATGAAATCTTTGTTTCCATAGGGATTCTCTTTTTCTCTCTCTCTTTAAGTTTTTCTTCTTCTTTCTTCCTAGTGAATTGATCAGTTTAAATACTTGTAGCATGTAAAATACTTTTTCTCCTTTTTGCTTGCAGAAACCACAAAAGAGCTTGTGGTACATGCCTAGGAGATAGTTCTTTTGCATTTTGATGGCACAGGGGGAGACAAAACCTCTTAATTAACAAAGTCAGGTGCCAGGCTTAGCACAGTGCTATCTCTCCCACCTGTCCACAGTGTTTTCTATTTGGCTAACTCTGTTCTTTTTTTCTTTTAATTCTCTTACATTATCAGCTACTTAAAAAGCTGCAAACAGCCTTGCTTGGTGAGATCAGAGATGCCCACAGTTCCTTTTTTGATAGAGCTGTGGGCAGATTGCCCAGGCTGTGCAATGCAGGTGCCCACATTCCCCTGGCCAACAAAGCCATGACAAAATAGCCCAAGCGTTTCCACCTCTATGTCTACATTCCCCTGGCCAATGGAACCATAAGCAAATGGCTCATTCTCTTTTGTCCAGGTGCCCAGAATTTCCCTTACTGATGGATTCACAGGAAAAAGAACAAATTTCCATATCTGTCCAGTTCCCCTAATCCAGGACAGTCTGCTCTTTTAGTGGAAACCATTACATGAACCCTCTCTCTTTCCCAGCCCCCTGTGGACCACAGAGAGATGGAGTGGCTTCTCATCCTGAGCACCTGATTGTGTTCAGACACACACATCTCCTTCCCACGTGGTCAGCTAGACTAAGGTCAAGGCAGGGAACTGGGTGGAATAGTTCTGCAGAGCCTGCTGAGCTCAGAGATCTCAAAGAATGGTTAAAAGTCCCTGTGAAACTGTTGAAATTGGCATAAACCAGAGAAATCAAGGGTAAAGCAGACTATTTAGTCACTGGTTTTTATAAGCTCTATTCTCAAGCTTAGCATTCCTGTCTATGGTTTCTCTAATACACATGCTTAGTTCAAACAGCACCTCCCTTCAGGTGGATCTCCAGTGTATACCCACCAGATAAGTGGCTTGAGAACATAAATGCTAGAGGTACTTTGGTCCATTAAATAGACATCTGAAAGGTAATTGATACAGCATTGGTTTCTGCAAGATCTGCTCTGGCCCTGCCAGTGGCCTCCTGATACGAGGCTGGGCAAGAGGCCTCATGTCTCAGTGCCAGAGACCCCAGCTGTGAACAGCTAAGGGACTCCTCACAGGAGACAGAGAGGAAGGGTGAATGAGGTGAAGAACAAGAGTTTTTACTGTGTCTCTCAAAAAAAATCAGCAGATAACGGCCAAAATGTTTCTTTTTACGCTCTGGAACTATACATCATCTTGGTTGCAATAGTCTTGCACTGTACTATGGTCACTGTGAAGAAAATTCTACTAGAAACCTATTTTGTAGATGGTATGACAAGTTTAAACAGATGGATTAATATTTTGGGGTCTCCAGTCAATTATCCATCCTCCCCATGACTTAATTGGCATTCTGAGAGCATTGAGGTCTTTAGGCAAAGAGCAGCTGTTGGGGGCTCTTCTCTCAGCAAAGGGCCACTTGCTTTCACCAAGCTGTTTTTTTTCTTGTTTCTTTGCTTGACAGCTTAGAAAAAGGTTTGGTTTCCTGTGGCTTTATTGTTTTGCAAATATTTTCAATTCTGGCCTTGCCTCTCTTGAGAGGAATTACTTTGGCATTTTCCATATCCCATTAGAACACTGAACATCATTTGTGAGTAGAGACATTAATAGCTTGGAAGTCCCATAGGGATTGTGGCATCCTTTTAAGAAAAAACAGTATTCCATTCCAGCTGAGGTACAAGGGTTTGCTTGTATGATTAATTCATGACACATTTCTGTCTGGAATAAGCTCACTGGTGAGACTGGATTTGCTTGTCCTTATTTCTCCCAAGGCAAGTCTTGTTAAGTGTTAAAGATCTGATTTGAGTGACATAACACTAGTGAGGTCTTTTGGGAGCTGCACTTAAATGTTCTTCTAGGATTCAACCTCCAGCAAGGAATCAATCTTCCTTAAGTTTGTAAAAATCAAAGAAATTTTGATCAGCAGATATATTGGGCCAATAGAAGTAGGTTTAGGTGAGATACATTTTGCACAGAGGTAGCAGTTTTGTTTCTTAATTATATTAGTTTAGGAGTTTTATTTCACACATGCATGAAACTAGAAAATGGAATTTCTCTCTCTTGTGCCTTCTGAATGTCCCATTCTCCTTGAAATATTGGTGGTTAAATTCCTTGGGCACAGGGAATTGCATAAGGTAATCACTGTCCCTTGCCTCATTTTTAATATTTGATTGAACGTTTCATCTCACATTAAAATGCCAATCAGAAAGTGGTTCCTTAACATACAGAGTTCTGTACTGTCGAGAAAAAGATGTTAGTACCCATAATTTCTCCTCATTAGTCTACTATATGTATTGATTCAAATAATTCTAGATTGGGATAAATATTTTAAAAAGAACTAGTATCTCACCTTACATGCCAGGGATTATTTTTCCATAAATGTGTAATTTAACTAAAAATAAATAAATAAATAAATCAACAAAAACAACTCCCTTAACGTTTTTTTCTGTATTTTGAACGCATTATTATATTTTAAATGAACATGTTTGGGTTTATAGCTCCCTAAGGAAAAATGGATCCTAAATTAAGAGACAGATTGGTGGTGGCTATAGATATGGGTTGATAATTTTATATGATTTAGGAAAAAATTGTATTTCTTTATAAAAAGAAAGTTTTGCTTTGATAAAGATACAGAGTGGGGAATGTAACTATTTAGTCATAGCCTCAGCAGAATTGTTCAGTATAATGCTCACCAAGTTAGTAGGGCCTCATGCTGTTCTGGATTGATTTCAGTAGGAACTCACTTTTATGTACTGCTTTCTTTCTGTAAAAATGGGATATTGGTATTCAAGTACTTTGTACAATGGGAGGACCATTAATCAACTTGTATCTGGAAAATTCCCTGAGAATTCCTGGAGATGGATATCCATATGTGCAATTTTAATAATTACAGGTGAAGGATGAGTTTGGCCATCTCAACCACTGATGTATGAATGTATTAATGATTAGATTATAAATGGATTTAAGTATTAGTGAACTCCTAGAGTCATGAGCGGTAGGAAGAGATATTCCACCTTTTCACTGTGTTATTTGTTCCTTTTATTTCAGTTCACAAGGTTGGTAATTCTAAAGGCTATGAAGAAAATTCCTTCTATACAGATAGACATTTGACTTCTGCCTTTTGCAGAAAGGCAGATATATTATTATTTTTTCATTTTCCAGAGATACTGTGTGAATTTTCAGTTTTCCATTACATTCGTGTAAAAGATATGAAGAGAGTATAATGGGGGAAAAAAGGTGTTTTCTTTTAATTAAGATGTAAGCTTTGAAAAGAGCTTCTCATGATCTTCAGAGTAAAGCTATTTCTCATTTAATGAAGTCTCTATCTGGTAGCAAGCTCTGTTCTTTTTTTGCTGTAATGGACTGCTCTGAAATCTCCCAGCTGTTTCCCTAAACATCAGTGTGCAGGTGTGGTAAAAGTAGCACGGGCACAGCTGCAGAAGAAAGTTGGATGGTGATTGAGTCTGCTTAGGGACACCTTAGAAATCTTTCTGTTGAACTGGGTGGAAGTAAAAGGTGTGCAGCTCCTCTATAATTTAACCCTTTTTGGAAATACATCCTAGGTCACGAGTTTCTCTTATAATCAGGAGCTGGCACTGGAGCCGAATGCTGAGTAGGACATTCATGTTTATCTGCATATCTGCTACCGAGTGCATTTTTGTCAGTCTCATTCTCAAAAGTCAATCAGCTGCCCCTCAAAAAATGGTCCCTACCCTGTCCTCTCCCGACCTTTGTAAGAGCAAGGAAGTCTGGAAGATGCTGTAAGTGTGCAAAGCTAAAAGGCAGCCACTGTTAGAGGACTGGTTCTGCTGTACACAAGCTGGCACAGCCTCACATTGTTTTATCACCAATCAAGAGATCATCTTCATTTCGGAGACAGCGTCTCAGATTTTTGATTTCTTGCCATAGGTTTTGCTTCTCCATTCCTGATGCATCTAATTCTGTTTTCTTAATCTGATCTTCCAGCCAGCATTAGTCAGAAAAAATGTGGACAAAACAAAGTTTCCCCCTTGCAAACTCCTAGCCTAAGGTCCAGGAATATGAATCATAAATGGAGGGCAGTGCCAATGCATGGCCTCCTGCAAAAGAAGATCCTTATGCAGAGCAAGAATTTGCTATTCCAAATCATCCTTAAGCTGTTGTTCATCATGTTGCACACAATCAGGTTAATGAGGTCAGAAATGTCTGTGTGCTTATACTGGGCCCATCAGAAGGAAGCTGCAATAAAAACTCTCATCACTCCTAAATCCTCTTCATTAAGAGGTTTTCATGTGAATTGGTTTTGTTCTTAAAGGAACAGTAAAAACACTTGCCTCAGAATTTTTCCTACCCAGTGGCATATATCCTCTGATTTATTTGATGGACTTCTATCTTGCAGTACAGTAGTCTTAACTCAGTAGTCTTTTTTCTGATTTACTACTTGGAGCACAGAGAAAATCTAACTCTTCTCCCAGCCATTAGAAGGTACATTTTGACAACTCATGGAATGGCAATTTTTAGTCAAGATCCACTGCTTTTCTGTCCTTCCAGAGAACAAAGCATAGAAACTGGTGTGGAATATGGTAGCTTGTTAAAGAAATAATTGTGCTTTTGATTTTTTAAATTTCTTTGATCCGGGTAAACTCAGCTATCACCAAGACAGTGGCATCCCGAATTCATTCTGTATTTTCCAAATCAGAAAGGGTTTATGTGCCTTCAGTTTGCATTTGTTTTGAGGTTATTCCAGTAATCCAGTTGGTGTGGCATTTTAATATTAATATTTAGGCATTGCTGCCAATATGATTATGGCATAAGTTAGGCAAATCTAAGAGCCATGCAGACATTTTCTCTTCCTCAAACAAATTATATTTTGTAAGTTCAGGTTATCTGCAGATGTACATCCATGTAGAAAGGCAAGAGTTGTAGGGAGAAGCAGTATCCTCTATGAGACAGATTATGTAGTTGGAACACAAAATCTAGATTATTTGACAGAAAACCCTTCAGCTTTCAGTCTGTATACAGGGAATGGGCAAAACTCCTTCCATTCTACGTAGCAGCACCTTAAGTGGTGGTGTGAGAACATTTCCATGCTCCCATGAAGTGCAGTGTCCTTTTTCATTGTGAGGGATGGTGCTTGCTCTGAAATGGCAAAGGGCAGCACAAGGAACTCTGTGAGGCAACAGCCTGACTGGGAACTGCATTGGGAACAGGGAGACTCATTTCCCTGTTTGCTGAGTTGTAAGGGACAGTTAAAACAGTTAAAACAACCCATCACCCTCAGTGTCAACCCATGTCAGCTAAGCTGTGTTCTCATGGGAGAGCATCCATTTCTTGTAAGTGGAGCCACATATATCTCTAGGTCTTGGCTGAAATCTTACACATGAACAGACTTAGGTAAATGTGTAATCTCACCATGACAGTGATGTGTGGACAATTGTAGAGCAAACATTTAATTGTTCTTTGGCCTGGAGTTTGAAAATTACAACAATAAATTACTGCATTCAGGCAACATTTTTTTTTTCATACTTGAGATCTGAAAAAAAAAGCAATGGCTGCAAGTCCACTAAGGTTTTATATAAAAAAGTGAGAAGAAAAAATAATTTGATATCTGCTGCCTTGTATCTTCAGAAAATGCAGAATAAATGCTAAAAAACCTGCACTGCTGTGTCTTCCTGGCTGGTTTATAATGCTCCAAACCTTTCTGAAATGGTTCATTACAAGCCAGGTCAGAGTAGGACACTTAGTGCCCTCCTCAAGTTGACTTGCCAGGGATAGGATTGCTGGACTAGTCTCAGTCAGTTCAAATTCCCTTCAGACACAAATCCTTGAGCCCCTTAATTCTTCCTCCAGGGAAGCAGAGCCTGGCAGTGCTATCAGTTTGTTTACACTGCTGGTGTTAACTGCTTCCTCTCAGCTTGCCTCTGCATTCTGTCTGCTCTGCAGCTCAAGTTAAACGAAATGCTGAACAGACAGCCCAAGTCATAACAATCAGGCCTACACTACACTACCTACACTAGTGACTAATCCCTCCTGGAATCCTTTCCAGATGGAAGCTGGAGTAACCCAGCTGCAAGTTGGAATAGCCCAAGCATCATGCAACTTTCAGAGGCCAATCCTGATGGCTGCTGGACAATTCCTGATGGCTGCTGGATAATATAATGACTGAACCTTGTAAACATTATCCTTTCTTTGAATCTTAGCTATAGGGAATTCAACCTTGTGATGTGCTGAGCAGGTTTCTTTCCAGTGACCCCACTGCCTTAAGAGATCAGAACTCTAAGAAGTCACTGAAGCCTCAGTGGTGACCTCTTGAATTATTGATGTTGCCATTTAATTGGGGGTGTGGGTGTGTGTATGTGCACAGGGGATACTTCTTTGCTTATCAAAAGGTTTGGCATGAATTCAGTAAAAGAGATGTTTGAGAAAAGAAGCGCAAGATGTATGTCCTTGGAACAGGATCACATACATCCCACACAGAGCCTTGTCCCTGGCCTGGTTTAGTGCTTGGGTGTGAGAAGTTCCCCTCTGCCACAGCTATTGCTCAGGAGGTCTCTGTGGATGGAGGAAGGCAGCAGAGGCACCAGAGTCAGTGCAGAAGAAAAGACCTCCCATAGGGTTGGCTGTGGCTTCTCTCTGAACAACCTGGTGGCTTTTGAAGGAGACAGAACTTCACCCATCACAGCCTGTCTTGGTCTGGCATTCACTGAGTGGAGTGTGTTTAGAAGAGTGATTAAATGTCTTTTAGCTACCAAGAGGGTCCACTCATCTTTGACAAAAGGCACTGCTGGGGACTTCTGTCCCTAAAGAGGTCACCACAGGATACAAAATGGAGAATGAACAGGTCTTCTGTGCAAGGCACACTTAACATGTTGCCATAGAAACCAGTTACTTAATTCAGGCATACACGATTCTTCCAGCCCCCAGTGGATTCCAGTAATGGGTTTATTATATCACACTTCATTGGTGTCATCTGTCACACAGACACTCACATAAATGAACCAGCCTTTGATTCAGAACTCCCTTCCACCAGCTAGACCCAGTAGGGGAAGGGTCTCCTTCTGGGGCTGGTGGTTATGAGCAGGTCAGTGTTCTACCCCACTTTGTATGCTAATGTCTTCCTTTCATGCAAACATCATATTCAGAGGAGGAGAACATTTGTTTTCATTTCCTGGTATTCCAGTTTATTAAAAATGTGCTCTTAATCTCTCAGATCCCTGAGTGCACGTGCTGTCAGGATGCAGGTTCAAACATTTTGGCCCCTTTTCCCCCCACATGATGTTTGAACTGCAACTCACATTAATGTCTGATGCAACGCTGTGGTAATTTCTCCTTTTGTTTGGGCCAGAGTTTTGATGTATGTTAGCTGACCTGAAGGCTCATTTTAGGCTCCATGACAATATAGTACAGTGTTTTTAAGATAGAAAAACAGATGGATGGACAAGTGGGTAAAAAAGTCTCAGGTGATTCATAAGACTCCATGCCAGTATTCCCTGTAGATGCACTTACAGATGATGAACAAGACCTTACAAATGTGGTGTTGGTTTTAGTTCACGAACTAATGATGAGAATCCTGGGATTTCAGATAGATAGATTCTATGTACTAAAGTACTCTGGACTTGAACTGGAGTAAGGGATTTAACAAATGCTTAAGTAAAAGAAAATGGAAAAGATGTATTAGAGAGTAATCTTCTTGCATTTCTATATGAGGTGCTCTCCAATGCCTTCTGTCTCAGATGTATTTTATCTGAGATGGAATGGAGATATGTGACCCTGTCAGAGGTGAAAAATAAGGGGCAATCCACCAGAGACAAGGGATATGCCTTAACATCATGTTCTGCTGTGACATTGTCACGTCACTCATCCAAATGTCTTTTGCTCCATTCTAGTCTCCTAAAATTATCTCTTCTGACAAATTTCATACCTTGCTTTTAGGAAGAAATTTTTCAGTGGTCGTGGAGGCCAGAATGTGCTGACTGAGGTGCATCTCAGTTTACAGATGTGTGTAGGTTACTGCAGCTCTTCCACCTTCTCCTGTAATGCCTATATTCTCAGTTCTGGAAGCCAGTTGACCTGAAATGTTGTTTCATGATGTGTCCCAGCACAGGTTTTAAACCTAAGTGTTCTCACTAAGCCATCTGTCTTTTTTCCTTTTTTTTTTAAAATTCCTTTTGAGCCCAGTTAAAAATGGAATTTGTGTCTATTCTCAAAATGAATGGGGCCCAAGAATAACCTGAGTCTCATGTGGTGAAAATGACTAAATGACTTCAAACACCTCAGTAAAGAAAACTGGCATTTATGTCAGAGCATTAATTAGCACTTAAGTTGGAACAGTTTTGATAATTTCAGAAGTGCTGTCAGCTTGTGATGTGAGCCTCTCAGCAATCTAAGGCTTAGCCAGAATCAGTAACTGGGTAGGTCAGAGTGGAGGTGAAAAGGAAGCAGAGAATACAGAAGAAAATACTGGTGGGGATTCAGTCAGCTGCCTTCAGAGTCACTTGGGTCAGTGCTTGAGGGGATGCCCTGGTGTCATTTGTGACATCTTCAAAATAAGGTGTAAAATTGCAGTTCTGAGGTGTGTGGGCAAAGCTCCTGTGAGACCTCTACTAACTGTAGCAGTGTCACTCAGGCAAATGTGATCAGGTATCACTTTAAATAGCTACACTTTGCCTTCCTTTATTTCACTTCACAAAAGAATCTGCTGTGTCATACTGCTGACCTGAAAATCCTGGTGATTCTGCACCCTTGACATAGGGACATTTCATGGATTGATTAAGAGGTTTCTGTAAATTCTGAAGAACTTTACAATCCTTTTGAGTTAATGTGCTGTGAAACAGTCTTGTCTTCTGTTAAGCTGTCACACAGATTTCTGTGTGCTGCTTTAAAGTTTCAGCACTTCTCCCATGGAGGAAGTGACCTCTGCACGTATTCAATTCATGTTCATGAAAGTATTTGGGATCTGCAAGGGTAACCTGTAAGTATAGAACTGTTCTTACTATTACTATTGTTTTCTGACATCTACTGCCATGGCATAGATTGATTAAGCACATACTCATTTCAGTGTAGCTGCTGCCCAAATTGACAGAATCACTTTGACACTTGTAATCACAAAAGCTTGTGTTGGATGAATGTTTTATTATTTGATTTTCTGCCATCCACTTCTCAGATTTGTTGTAGCAGCAGCACATGGTTTTAATGATGTTCCCCAAGGTTAAGTAAGCACAAAAGCCAACATAGTGCAGGGGATACTGTACTAGAGAAGGAAGAGTTGTTTTGTATTTAAGGCCAAGGCATTTCCCTCAGATCCTGTATTCTGTCCCTCACCCAACAGGAATTGTCCTCTTTTACCACAAAACACTTCACCTTCCTGTGCTGCTCTTTTCCCATCTGTGAAATGGCAGCAGAACCTTTGTATGTGTGCTGAAGATCATTAACTGGGTCTTGCAAAGTACTTCCAGATTTTTGATTGGAAGGCACACAAGAATGGGAAAATATATTACTTGCTGAGATTCTTGACGTGGCAAATTGCAACCTCTCTACAGAAGACATTTGGATGTATTTGACTTTCATTTGACTTTGACATGAAATGAATCCTGATAACTGACCAGCAGCATTACTGCTCCAGAAATAAGACAGTTTAGTAGTCAGATGATCTGTTCCAGGTTTCTAATATGCAGAGATGTTTCTTAGTCTGATGAATTTAATCTCTCCCTACTGCTGTGCCCCTGCCTCAGGTATAGTACCTTAGTTTCTTCTCATGTGCATTTTGAAGTGCACTGCTGGAACACTGGGTCTTTTGAAACCTATCTGGACCATTCACCTCACACCTAAGCTTAATTTGCAGCAAAGTGTTACTGCTGAATCTACTGACCACTTCCACACATGGAAACCAGAAGGATTGGGACTTCTCTGAGGAAAAGAGAATGAAGTGAAAGGAAATGAAAAGACTCAAGCCTCTATTGTGACTATAGGAATATCTTCTACTATTGCTTTGTGCCTTTGTCCTCTCTGTAAAATAATACCAATGATGTTTATAGTCTTTCCCATCTGAACTGTTTCAAGATTGGTGAATGAAAAGAGTTTAATCAGTAGTTAATGTTCTCATCAGAGGAATTTATCAGAGCAACTGCACATTTATTTAAAAAACACTTCTTTGCGTAAGTTTAAAAACAAATCAGAATATTCATACCAAGGGTGGACCTTTCCCACTGTTGAATAGTGAAGCCTGGCTGCTCATTCCCACTTCCTGCTTCCAAGCACCTTAATTTCTGAAACCTAAGGCTTGATACAATCAGTCATAGTCACCACCAGCAAGAAAAGTGAAAGCAAGAAAACATTGAACTTAGAGGAATGATGTATTTAAAAGTCAGCCAATAATCTAAGACTTTTTATATGGAGAGGAAAAGAAAGATCATGCAGTTCATGTCATCCTAAAGTGAAAAGGGTTTGGATAAATCAGACTCTACATTGTGTTTACCGACATCAACTTTGTTAGAATTCTAGTTCAGTTTTGGGCATTTGCAGTGTAAAATTAGGCCATGCTAATATTATCCTGTGGGCTCCCATAAAAGAAATTTGTAAAAGCATTTCTATCATTGAGGTCTATTTTCTCTTTGTTATTTGCTTAACATAAAACCTTTAGGATGGGCTACCTTTCTTAATTTATATGCTCAGTATCTCTTTGAGCATACACTTGCTGGTTTTCTGGCAGTCTTGAGCTGTTTGACATTAAACTTAGTCCAAACCTCAATTATTGCTTACCTCTCCTCGGGTGCAGGGCACTGCATCTGAATACCTGGAAGTACACATGGAGCCTTCCTCAATGAGATCATCCTGGAGCCCAAAAGTAGCTGTGCAGTTGACAGAGAAATACTTGTAAGGCCTCCAGGTCTGCCCATAATCCTGGGACCTTTCCAGCACCATGGCAGCTGGGCGAGGTGACCTGAACACAGCGATGACGTGGGTCAGGTAGAACTCTGTTTCAAAGTCCAGTCGGATTTCCTCCCTGTGCACCCCTTGGGCAGACTGCCACCAGGAGATGGGGTTTGCAAAGAAATCATCTGTCATGTCAGCAGGGAGGTGGGAGTTATCAGGCTGGTTGGCATTGCATTTGGTGCAGCGGGGCTGCCCACAGCCAGGGGAGATGTGGTGGAGGAGGTTCTGCTCTGGGTAGAAGCAGTAGAGCTCAGTGCTGTTCTGGCCACAGGTGCTGGTGGTCACTGGTGTCCTTCCTGTGGCCAGGTTTCCCACGGGAGGGTTGCAGGCACGGCCCTTGCAGCGGAAGGCTCGCGGCCTCGTGGGATCTGAAGGACAGGGAAAAGAAACACAACAAGTACAACTTCCCAAGTAATTCTCACAGTGTAAACACAGGTGACAACACAAATGTCTGGAGACCTCATCTGGGGACTGACATCCCAGAGGACACCTTCAAAGGAGAGCTGCTTCATCTTTTCACACAAAGTTTTGGAATGATGTCTCAGTAAATCTAGGCCTTGTGTTTGGTGCCTAACTCAGAAACCAGTCTTCAGAAAAACTCATGCTTATGGTGCCTAACTTTGATTTCCGTTGAAAATGCAGTTGTGCCAGTCTATTGAATTTTATGGTTAACCAGAGAAGTCTTGTGGTTTTTACTTTCACTCTAGTAAAGCTTCATATTGGAGGACTGAATCTATTCAATGCCTTTGTTTTCATGGTTATCAGAGAGCAAAGTCAAGCTGGACTGGACGCTGTAGGTACATTAAGAAAAGAGATGATTCCTGTCTAACAGGTTACAGACACCAATTACTTATATGAACACATAAAGAAAGCCTGTATTTCTATAGCTGAGTGTTGAGTTTGTACTGCTTCTAATAAGATCAGGTGGGGTTATTAGTTTGTAGCAGAGCTGAAAATCAAGTCTCTCTTTTGTTCAAATACCCTGACATGGAGGTAGGTGATTACATTCTGTTTGCCAAGTTTGCAAATACTGACAAATTTTTTGTATCTTCAAAGTATATATTTGCTTATTTATAAATTAAGAAAACTACAAAGTCTTAATGTTGTCTGAAAATCAGCAGTGTCTTGTGAACTGTAATAAAAGGTCATTCCAAAACCTTATTACTGTGCTGGAGAAAACTGCATTTCTAATGACATACAATGTCTTCTTTGCAACTTAACACTCTAGAAGGAGTTAAAGACTGACCTTGCAAGGTCATAAATCTAATCCAAGAGGTCACAAGTCAGATGACTGGATTTAGGTCCTAAGGAAATGACCCTTCCAATGAAACATAGGATGACCGTAAACCCTTGGTAATCTAGGAGCAGTTCAAATGTCAGCTATAAGTTCAACATTCTAGGTCAAATTTTAAAATCCCTACTCCATTTATATTCAGCCTTTCCTTAGGAAAAATTAGTTTAAAAATCAAGTTAGGTCAAAGAATGGGGTCTCCAAATCAGCCTTATGAGAGCACTTAGATTGTAGATGTTGTTGAATGAAGTGGACCTTCCTCTTTCCAAAAAGAAAGTTTAAAGTGAAAAAATGCATCTCGCTTGCATGGTTTTGCTTCTCAGTTGGTTCTAGTCCTTAGTTCCTCAGTGATATCTCTGCATAGGCCAGGAAAGAAAGGTCAGACATGAACACTGTTTTGGAAAACACCTCACGTGTTTTGCATTCCAGAGATAGGATGCAAAATAGTTATTGCATGTCCACCGAGCCCCATTGACCAATGGTTTGTGCCATTTTATCTTACATACAAGGAAGGAGATCATTCACAAATGCTCTTGTCTGCTCTTAGAAGTTTGAAGCCACTTTCAAGGTGATTTAAAGTGCGTTGGCTGGCAATGGTTTTCTTTTAGCACTGCAGTGAAGCCAGTCCCAGGAGCCTGGCAGAGCTCAGAGGGCAGCAGTGCCTGGATTACAAGTGCAACTAACAGCCCTCAGATTAAAGGAATGGAAGTGCCCCTCCCCAGTCCCACCACCACTCCCTGTGCCAGCACAGACATGAGGAGCTGCAGAACCCTCTACAGAGGAACAGAGATGGGGATTTTTGGCTCTATTGGTGCCATTCTCTGCCCTCTGCCTTCAACTGAGTAGGGGACTCTTAACACTACCAGAAATAAGCAAAGATGTAATGAGCTACAAGCTACACCTCAAGAATGTCTTTGCAAGTGGCATTCAGGTTCATGTCCAAATTGCTTGGTAAAAACTACTGGAAATAAGGATGGCAATTTCTGTGTTTAAAGTCGATTCAGTATTAACTGGTTTTGCTCAGTCCTGCATGAAGGTGTCATCTTTGCCTCCAGAGAATTTCAGTGGGACTGGTCTTACAACTGAGCTTTGAGCAAGCATTAGCTCTGACTGGGAGTCAGGTTACTTAGGTTTGATTAAGAATGGATTCATGTTACAAATGCTATTGGATTATGGATGATTATGTATAAATATACCATGTAATTAAAAGAAAGTCCATCTCTATTGATGGATTACACCACTAAAGCTTTCACAGAAGAAATGGGATGCTGGAATTCTAAATTAAGGAAGTTGTATAAGGGGGAGCTTTGCAGACAAGAGTGTGAGAAAGCAGAAAAGGAAACATTTTCTAAAGGATATGGCTGCTTTTTGTATTCTGCATAAATGGACTATTAACTTTGTATTGAATTTTTAGCTGTTTTTTTTTCTGAACCTTGTAAAAAAAGAGATATGTTTGTTCTCCTGAACAGCAGTCACAAGAAGTTCTATCTGCTCTGCCTGCTAATGCAGCAACATCAATAAACAGTTCCTGTCTGAACTGCTGTGTCATTAGGAAAATGGGAGAAGAACAAAGTGCAAATTAGCAGAAGGGAGCTTTAGAGAAGGAGAGAGATTGGAAAACAAAATCTGCAGTCGATTAAAAGCTTTGTATTTAAAGAAATCAATTGGCAGAACATTGCTTGGCCACAAGGATGGTGCAGCCTGTCCATCACTCACTGGTTCTGTGGAAACAACACGAAATGTTGAGTCTGGACAGCAAGGGGAGACTGCTACAGGAGAGAAACAGCAGCCAGGCAAACACACAACTTACTCCAACTGCCAGGAGGACTCACTGAATAATTCATAGAGAATTAAACACTCTGATTACTCATGGGCGCTGCACGTTATTATGAAGTTGATAAGCTTTTACTCCATGGAGGCTGCCTTGGCTCCATAAATGGTATGATTAATTTATTTGTTTGTTTTCTGGTCCCTCAGAGCTGTGCCACAAAGTGGCAGGTCAATGGCACGTGTCCAGCACATATTATAACAATGATGTTATCTGAAATTAGGGAGGTCATACTATTGATATTCTTGGGACACCATTTCAAACAGAGATCTCTTACTTCACAATCTTGCAATGCACTAAAACACTGTAGACATTAACTACAAACAGGTTCAATTCTTTTTTGCTTCATTTTTTTTTCACCCTCCATTGGATACTCAGCAGAAGAAAGGTCTATGGCAACTCACCCAAAGCCTGCTGGTATGACTGGAAAGATGCCTAATATTTTCTGAGTGATCTGAATTGGAATTTTTATTTCTTTTCCATATGCATATTTATGATTTTGCACGTTCAAATCTCCATCAGTGCATCAGAACAGTAAATTTCACGTATGTCAGGAAGAGGAAAACCTTTGGGCATCTTCTGCTGTGTGTTTAATGGAATTTCAGCATGTATGTCCAACCTGGATTTCACTTGTTATATATCTGTTTAATGTTTTCCTTAATAACCAAAACCCTATAAATGTTATTTTAAATTTAACCACCCTGAGGACTTGAGTTGCTCAAGTTTTCCTCAGTCAGACCTAGAATTTTACCCGTTAACACTGGTTTCAACAGCTGTACAGCACTTTGTTTTGTCTGGGGCCAACCTGCAGTAAGTTTGGTACGTCTTCATCCCCTTATGAGAAGCCTGGTGTATTTCTGCACTAAAATAGTCCTGATAACTGGAGCTAATGAGCCCACTGTCAAAATACCTCAGAGGTGAAATTCAGAAGGTGCTGTGAAACCAAGCTTCCTCCACGACTTGAGGCATGGACAGAAGAATAAGATCCCAGGCTGGGGCTCTCTTCCAGCGTGTCCAGTTGCAGTCTGGCTGTCCACATCCCTCCTGGAGCAGCAGTGGGCTCCAGCACCTGCAGCTGCATTGGCAGGTGAGCTGAATAACCTCAGACTAGATGAAAACAAGCCCTGCTAATTATCAGGTCCTGCGACTGATTTTAAGCTTGATGGTAGAAAAGGCCATTTTTGACCACACCACACCTTCTTTTTCAGGGCTCCCACTGGGATGAGAGCTGGCCCAGGTGCTGCTCCCAGGGGCTCTGCTTGAATGGGGAGGTCTGGGGCTGAAGCAAGAGCCCAGGCTGTTGTCAGCTCCACTAAATGTCCCTCATGCAAGATCAGTGCAGAGTTGATTTGAGGGGAATAATGCACCTGCATAAGACAAGGGGAAGGATTGTCCAAGTGTCCCATCTTGCATTATAAATCTGGATTGACTGCTCAGGTAAGTAAGGTGCTGGTTTGGGTTTGGTTTGGGTTCCTNGTCAATCTTGATAACCCAGACTGTCTTCTCTGCACAGAGGTGGCAGGAGGCAAATATTGTACTCCCCACAAATATTATGTGCCTTGTACTCCTCATAGGCTAATGAAGTATGCAAAAAGATACTTCCCTGCACATGTCTCAGCTTTAAATAAAGATTTAAAAATCAGCAGGTAGTCCTTATGCTTTTACAGGCTGATAGTTTGTGCAACCTTTTATTCAAGCACCAAATATTTATTTAAAGGGACATTGAATCCTTAGCATCATCACCTTCAATATGGAATTATTTTGCTGCTATTCACTATGTCCTACACTACTATTCTGGGTGAGTTTATGTCCAAACAGAACACATTCTCTCCCTGCAAATTCACTTTCCAAGCAGCCATCTGGGAGCTGTGTTTCCTAGAAGATTCATTTTCACTTAGTGAATTGGAAGCAGAGCAGATTTAGGCTAGTTTGTAACAGGCTGCCTTCTGCAACTTCAGCAACTTCACAAGAGATCTCTGCAACCTTTCTGTGCTGCATGGAGACAGATGTATCCTACAGGGAGCCTCTATCCTGGCCTGGGGGACTATAGAATGCCCAAAATAAGATGGTAAGAGAATTATGGCACATGTACTCCATCCTGTCATTCCCTGTCACATTGTGACAGACAGCCTTTTCCCCAAATGAGTTACTGGTTAATACGACAGGAGGATAAATTTATGAGCTGTTTTCAGGTTTTAAGAAAATAACTCTTGAAGGTATGGTAATGTGCTCTCTGTTATCAGAAGGGTTCTGGCTAGGGAATAATCTGAGCTGAATCCACTTGATCTGCCTCTGCCTTCACTGGAACTTGCAGGATAGCTGAGCCCTTCAATTGCTTTCAAATCACTGCGCGAAGAGTGTTGTTCCTGTCCTAATACTCTGAGCACACAGGTGAAATTTAAACCATTGAAATGCTTTCCTGTACAGGAAGAGAGATTCCCAGACAGTATCTCAAAGTAAAAGTCACCAAGGATGAACTGTTGTTTCATCAATAATTATTTTTATTTTTCTGACCTGATTCTTGTAATTAATCCTTTTTAAACTTAAGGATGTACTAAACCACAACAGAAAGAAGAAAAATCCAATGCTTTGCTTTCTTTCCTTTAAGGAATTTGTCTTCATGATAATCCAGGTATTTTTAGAACCCCATGTAGTTACCATTACAGCTGTATCATTCCTCTATATCTTTATTTGTACACCCACATATGTACACACAACTAATCAGCTTCTCTTTCTGTTTTAAGCCATTTTTTCTCTAACGCTAATTTAATCCTGTCCTCTGCATGTTAACTCTTCAGTTAAGATTTCCTAAACAGTGTCTCTGATTTTTAATGATGCAATATTAAGTTAACAGAGAATAATTCAGATTCCTACACTGATGCTTTCCAAGGATGCTGTCATTTCACTCTTGTCCTGCCTAGGAAGGCAGTGTTTCATCCTCAAAACAAACATCCAGGATATCTCACTCCATCTACCTCTTTCTTTCTCTCTTACTCTTCTTTTGTTTGCAAAAATGACACACTCCTTTCTTTTAAGGGTGTATGAACCTGTACATCCTTTGACAAGTCTTTGGAAGGGGGCTGAACTACAAAGCTGGGTATTGCAGGGAGTAAGAAGCATTTGC
This sequence comes from Chaetops frenatus, assembly GCA_013400775.1. Lineage (NCBI taxonomy): Eukaryota > Metazoa > Chordata > Aves > Passeriformes > Picathartidae > Chaetops > Chaetops frenatus. The sequence continues at coordinate 832,824 of VZTR01014602.1, forward strand.
ATATATTGCCTAACACAGATTACTTGTAAAAATCAGTCTAAAATAAAGATGTTGGCACAATTTCTTTTTCACAAACAGACCTGATTTCTATCCCCTTTCCCCTTGCTAGATTTAGGATAAAATGTTCCAGAATGGCAATATTGATTTATTTTGCTTACCTGCTTTCCCATGTCCAGAAATAAAATATTCCAAGAACACAATCAGCATAATGCCTTTATGCTGCATGGCTGTCAGTAAAATATTTGTCCTCAGTGAAGCAAAAAAGACCTGCAGTAATCTACAGGTTTGGTGCTCGCATGGCTTTTCTGTATTTCCTTTCTTTCTTTCTGCTCACCTTCCTCTCAGTGTAGGGGTCAAGGCTGCTGTCTCATTCTTCTTGTTCTCGTTTGGGTCCAGAGGTGGTTTGGTTTCCTTCAGGGCTCAGATGCCTTCTGGGTGTCACCCATACATCGCTTCCAATAAATAAATAAATACCGAGGGGTTTCTGTGCCTTTACCCCTCTCCATGCAGCGGGCAGGGACGTTCACATCTCTGACGCAGCCCCTCGGATGCACCATCGGGGGCTGATGCGAGGCGGGGAGCTCTGCTCGGTCCGGTCCTTGCCGCTTGTTTGGATGCTATTTCGAAACTTTCATTTCTGCTCCCTGCTTTTGGTGGAGCTTCGGCTGGGCTGTGCCCGGCTTCTCCCTGGCAGCCCTCCCTGCTCTGCCACACCTCCCGCAGCCTCCTGCTCCCCGGGATGGCGAGGGGGTCCGGGCAGCGTGAACCCTGCTTTGTTAGGAGGTGCCCCACGGTGCCTTCTCTCCCTTTGCTCCCTGCAGCTTTGGGTCATAAGAAGAACAGAGTTGGCTTTGGTCCCTGAGGGATGATGAGAAGCAAGCGCTTGCTTGGCTCTTCTCTCTTTTTATTTTGTTTTGTTTTGTTTTATTTTATTTTATTTCCCTCCTCCCTCCGCTGTCACGGAAGCCGCTTCTCCCCCACCTCCAAGGGATTTGCTTCACACAGCGAGCGCCAGGGGAGTGGAAAACAAACGGAGCGCCAGCTCTCCGGGGCCGGTGCCCGGGCAGCCCCCGGTCCGCGCTGCTGGAGCGGCTCCCGGCAGGGGCCGCGCTCCCGGGATGGATGGAGATGCAGCGCACAGCGCCCAGACCAGAGCGGGGAGAGGGAGAGGGGCTGGAGAATCCTTCCTCCCCCTGCTATAGCAGGGCTCAGGGCGGGGGGTCCTGCCCTCCCGAGGGCGGATTAGTTATCTGCAAGTTTTCTCTCTGCTCCCTTCGAACTCCATCTCTCCGTCCTAACCGGGCACCTCTCCGTTCTCCTCCTTTCTGGTCCTGTCTGGCTGCAAAGGGGATTATTAAAACACGTGATCTTTTCCCTGGCCCTTATATGTGCCTTTCTTTTTCTCTTTTTTTTTTTTTTTTTTTTTTTTTTTTTTTTTTTCTTCCTTTTTTTTTTTTTTTTTTTCTAATTGTTCCTGCCTTTATTTATTTATTTATTTTTTTAAGGTCGGTTCCGCACCTCCTCTCGGCTGGGCTGGTGGCGGCTGGGCTCAGCTGCGGGCGTTGTTTCCCAGCCGCATCCTCTCCTCCGGCAGCCGGGCCGGGTGTGCGTGCGTGTGTCCCTGAGCGTGTCCGTGTGTGCGCGCAGGCGGGGGCGCGCCCGCGTCCGTCTGTCCCTGCAGCACCCTCTGCCAGCCCGGCCGGCACACGGCACCGGCCCCGGCAGCCCCGGCCACCGCGGGCTGCCTGCGGCTCGCTCCGGTGTCGCTCCGCAGCCGCAGGCGGCAGCTGGGACAAGCCGGGCAGCGGGGGCAGCGGTGGCTGCCCGGAGCTGCGGTGTCTGAGCTGGCACAATCCCGCAACCGGGCTTCGGTAACTCCGGCACAACCCCAGGGACACCGAGAGACTCACCCCATGGAGCAATCGGGGTGAAAGTGCGCCGCCCTAGGAAAAAAAAAAAAAAAAAAAACTAATTCGGGGTGCGGGTTCCCCACATTTTCGTTCTCTCGTTCTTCAGCTTTCTCACCGGTATAACGCCGTTAACTTCTGTTGATGTCGTGGGGGAAGCGGGTCTGACGGGAGTGCAAATGCAGACAAGGTTATTCTTGTGCCCTTGTGTGTGCAGGATCAGATCTTAAAGGGATTTGAAGAATGTAGGTCGTACAAAGAAGAATAAGGAAAGATTTATCGCCCTTTGGGGTGGGAATGTTTATGTAAGGCAGGGTTCTCTAGCTAGATTTTGGGGTAGAATTTTCTGACTTTACCCTTCCTGTTCTTTTTTTTTTTGTGTGTGTATGTGTTTTTAATATGAAAACTCAATAGAAAACTTGGAAATATACAGGCTTTTCTGTCTTCTTTTTGCCTTTGCCTTTTGTTTGAAAGCAGCTAAAATACTGTATAATTACAAAACAAAATTCTTCTGCTGTAAATGACATTATACTTCAGAGGGTCTGAGTCTCACCTCCCCTGGGATGCTCTGAGTTCTTTCAACTTGAGCATCTTCACTGGGAGCTGGGGATGTGCAGGATGTCCTAGAGCTAAAGCAGATCTGACATTAATGAGAGGCTGTCATTTAATAATTGTGCTTTGTTGTCACTGCTTGTTGATTGCTGCCTTTGTGAGGAAATGCTGTATTTTTTCATTTGCAGGTTTTAGGCTCATTTCTAACTGAAATGCTTTGCCCAGTTAGTTTAATCAGGCTTAAAATGTAGCACTTGTAGTTCAATGGATGTAATAAAGGTCAAGAAGTTCCTGTATAATTTAAACAACAAGCCGCAATGGAGAGCAAAGTTCACGTTGCACTGTTAAGTGGAAAATCAAAGTTAAGTGCATTTGTTTACCTGTGATGCCTGGATGGCAGTACAAGACTTTCTTCTTGTTGTAGGGTATAAAAGTGACATAGGACTGAAAGCCTTCATTATTCCTTCCAATTCTTGCCTGTCTTGAGAAATCCACTACCAGTGCTAATGAGTACATTTCCAGTTCAATGCTGTGAAAATCCATTCATTCCTGTGAGCTGAGAGGAGCTAACACCTAAGGGGGAAATTTTGCTGTTATGATGGCCACTGTTGTTGTCTAGAAGATGAATTGTTGAGATCTGAGGAGCTGCCCATACCAAAGGCTGTCGAACAGACAATGTCCATCTTAACTGAACAGTGTGCATGAACAGGGACATGAATAATCCTTACATTTCATTAGTTCCTGAACTATAGTAACATAAATGTACAATTCTTGATGTCTCAGTCAATGGTCCTGCTCCAGACCGTGACTCTCACTCAGATATTGGATCAGGTTATTTGGAAAGTGACTGAATTTTCTCTAGTGACTTAGCACAGCACCAGTTGACAAAGCACCCAGAGAATAATCGGCCAAACTGTGAATCATTCATTTTGGGGGAGGAGGGAAGAGCCAATGGCACAGCACAGAGCAGGGAGGTGTGTCACCTGTACCACCTGCCCTCTCTGCCTGACAGCCTGGTTGCAAAAGCCAGAGGACAGTCTGTCCTCTTGGAGATCACCCTGGACTGGTGGTGGGTTTGAATCGTGCAGCATCTTGCTTTCCTGCATCTTTCCTTGTACCTCCCTGGCCTTGCACCTCTCCAGTTTGCCTTGCCTTTCCTCCTCCCACTTCTTCAGCAGCTATGACCAGCCTGAAGGAAATCTGTCGTGGCCTTCCTCTAAACCCTCTGCCTGAAAACAAAGGTCGGAGAAAAGGAATCCCCCATGCACCCGTGAGAACACCCAATCTCACTGCTCAGGAGAAAAAGGTAACGTGGAGTTTCACACAGCCTCATTTCTCTTCCTTTCAGATAAAGGCAGCTTGGCACAGCAAACCTGATTGTCTAAAAAGCTCTTCTGAATGGGAAGCTAACTTAGTGTCACATGTATTTCCTTGGTGTTGTAATTCACTGTGTAATGGGAAAAAGGACTGGAAACACTTCTGTTTGCTTCCTTTCTTCTTCCTCCAGAATAATTGGGTAGATATGAGAGACACTTTCTGCACAACACCTTCCATGAATTTAAATGGCTAAACAAGAGGCATTAGACTTCAAGGCTGTCAATCCAGCATTGTTTCTTGGAGGTGAAATTCAGAATGCTGATGCAAAACCATTGCAAATGTATGGGAGTGAAAACTAACCTCTCCAATACAATAAACATCACAGGGGATAAATCAGCACCATGGTAGCAGCTATACATCTTATATTTGCATAAAAAATCCAAAGATGACTTTTTTAGCCAGTAGTCTGGGCATCCTGCAGTTCAGGTGAGTTTGTAGGGAGTTAAGTTAATTGTTTGTCTTTAGTTGCGTAATTATTTTCCTGTCTCTTTTTGTTTAAATAGTCTTCATACACACCAAAGGAATCGTTGTATTATTTCATGTTCAAAACCAAAAAAATCATCAGCAGAAAATAATGGTCAGTGGGTGGAGATCTTTAGGAATTCGTGTGGGAGAGGATAAGGTGGGTTCCTTAGTTTGGAAGTCTGTGCTTCATCACATGTAACATCACTTATACTGAGACATTCTGGTCAGAACACAGAAGTTCCTTCCCCAACAACAACTTGCACACAACTTCCTTGCCTTCGTGGGAGTTCCCCACTGGCATCAGCAGCCAAATTCTTTCAAAGTGACTTCCACAAACACAGGAGAGCATAGTCAAAGGGTAGAAAGAGGAACAGCTGTGAGATATCCAAAGACGATTTACTTCAATGTCAGGAGCATTCATGGCTGAGGCATCCTGTCTGTGCCTGGGACAGCTCAGACCCATGGAGATGTGGTTACTAAGTGTGCAGAAGGGCTGTGGTGATAGCTGTGAAGATGAAGGAGTGGGGAGTGAGTCTCACTGCATGTCAGAACATTGCCAATCATCTCTGCTTTCTTCATTGCCTTTCCTAAATCACTTTTCCCCGGAAGTCTGATATAGCAGGAAGGAGCCCATGTTGCAGGAGAGGAGATGGTGTCTCTCGAAAGGATGCCAAACCTTGCTCCCTAACCTGAGGAGGGGGAAGGCAATGACAAGGTCTTCACTCCCTATATAGAAACTGGAATCGTTTTGTGCCTCCTTTAAGATTTGGAGCAGTAGACTGATTTTCACCCCCAGCTAACTGTGTAACATCTGTCTCTCATCTCTCCATTTTACCTACTGCAAGAGGTCATATTAGTTGGATATTTCATTAGACTACTAGAGATTTTAAGGCTTCCTTTATGATTTAATTTATGATTAGTCCTCTACCTTAAACTCTTGAGAGAATTAAAGGCTCAGCTGGTATTTGTTTAATATCTGAAAGGTCAAATCTCTTTTTTTTCAAGAGGTGCTCCATGCTTAGAAAAGCATGTTGATGAAAGGTTGTCTGTCTACCAAGTTTTTTTTAAGTCTTGAGACAGTCTTCCAGATTTTGTTAACTGTAAGTAATGCTGAGCATATTATGAGACTTGTCTTTATGTATGGTTTTGTGTTCACTTTCTAATTGAAATATTCAGAGGAAGCTTTGACAGAAGTGAAGTCAGTAATGCCCCTCTGATTTCCTCTGGATTTGTCCCTCTTTTCATATGCCTTCATTCCAGTTTTAGTTCTTGTTACAATAATAAACCTTACCACTGCCAATGTTTTATTTTCTTGGGCCTCTTTTTGTGGTTATAATAGAAATCCTGTAAGTGAGATTTATAAAGAACTGTGTGTTTTGGGACTTGCTGAAGAAGTATCTAATTCTTCCTATCATACCAACTTTAATCTTCTTGGATAAATTGAGCCATATCTCAGAACTGATTCTGATTATATGTTTCCTGAATTCTCTTCCTTCAGCATTCTTTGCCTGAGGCCTGAAACAGCCACATCCTCTCTCTTTCCCTCCCTCCACAGCTCAGGAAACCCTAGCTTTCTGTTTCTCAGCATCTGTATCTTAATGTAAATATGCCTCAAAGAAACTACCCTTAAAATCTGGGCGTGGTGCATGCTCTGTACTCACTGACATTCCAATAAAGCTGGAAGAAGAATGGGCACCACCCTGTGTTGCTCAGGATCAGAAAAATGGTACAGCTTTATCCAGACAGCAATTCCCTTATGGATCTTAGAGCCAAGTCATGTTACAGTCCCCCTGCTACCCAGCAGGATCCTCTCTCCCCTGATTACACTCTCTTGTGTCTCTGGGGGGCGCTGGGTCAGTTAATGAGCCTTGATGACCCTGATGAGCCTCTCCTGAGGTCTCCTCCCACACTCTCTGCCCGTAGGCTTAGGGGCTCCATTTAGGCTGAGGCCTGGGGTTGCAATCCCGGCTATGGTGGAGATGTCTTTGGTTCTGTTCAGGGTGTCCCTGTACTCACCCATGGACATCCTGGGTCTGCTCTCCCACCTGTGGGCTGACATCCCACCCTGAACCTCCCTGGGGATCTCTGTGCTCCATCTCTCCATCACCAGATCTGGTCCTGACTTGCACTTCCAGCTTGGTCCTGGACCTGCACATCAGCCTGGTCTTGCCTGATGACCAGGACTCCTGGTGGAACCTGGCTGCCATCCCTGGGCTTCCCTGCTCTCTTCCCTCAGGTAGCACAAGGTTGGGCCCTGGCTGGGGAGGTGCCTGCCCTGGCTGTGTTGGCTCTGCTTGGCTCCCTATTCCTTAGGGAGCAGCTGGGACCTCCTGCTTGGGGGCATCCTAGGATGCAGAGCTGAAAACCAGAGCCTGAGCTCATTCAGCACCTGAAGCTGTTCTTCAACCTTATGGTGAAGAAATGGAACGTTTGACCTCTATGATTTCTTTGCACATCCAGAAGTGAGGCTGCTTTAACAAGTTTATATGTGGTTTGGGAAGGTTGACACATTAGCTCTTGTTTTGGGACATCTGGATGATAGAGAACTTGGCTAAACTTTCACAGCTCATAACCCATTTATGGCAATGGCCAGTCAGAAATCTCCATGTTTACTTCCCAGCTGAGCTGATGGAAACTGGGACCTATGAGGCAGAGTAATAAATGAAACAATCTTGCTTGCTGCTTAGAGAATAGTGCCAGCAAGGATCCTGGGTCTGGGTGTCATCAGGCAGAAGGTGACAAGTGGGAGGGAAGCACCTTTTCAACTTGAAAAGGGGCAGAACTAAGAACGAAATCGCAGAGTTAAGCCAGTAACTTCCTCTCCTTGTGCTTCCCTTTCCCTCAATAAACAGGGAGACTGCAAACCTTAGTGCTTGAGTGTCTCAAGGGTCTTAAATTGGAAGTCCTGATGATCCATTTCAGAAAATGGAAATGAATGACATTCCTTCTGAAGAGGCTTCCTTCTGGCTCTTCACAGACACCAATTAACAAACAGGCTGCTTCACTTGATTTCTCAAGAGAATCCCTCAGCAAAGAAATTTACAGCTGATTGATTGGAGCAGGATTATATGGGCTCTCGACTATATTTTAGCATTGAGAGTTCTAAATCTTGATGAAATAGCTGTAGAATCCTGTTATAATATAAAAATTCAAGGGAGTGTGTATATATATAAAGACAACTTAATAGTAATTAGAGCTTAAACACAAGAACCAAATGTTAGATCCAGCTGGCAGATTTAAGAGGAAGACTTTTTGTTTGCTTACATTGCACAGAGCTGAATTAAATCAATAACTCAGCAAATTCAGAGCAGATAATTTTTTAAAACTGCCTATGAAACTCAGGATTATAACAGCAAATATTTTTAAGACACCAGTGAACTCTGGACCTGTTTTTTCAGAGGTATTGAGCATGTGCAGCTTAAGCTTCTGTCAGTGGAAGTTATGACAAGGAAGAACACCTGGATATCAAAATAAAATAAAAAATATTCAGAATTCAATGTGTCAGAGGTAAATCAATCCTTCTAAAAGGCTAGGATAATGGTTTTTGTGGTGCTTTAATGAAATGTATTGTTTTCCCACAAAAGCATAATGATCAGCCTATTTAAATTTGCTCCTTGAGTGTCTTTATCAGGTTACTCAGTTTATGACTCAATAATGAATATGTAATTTTTTTCCCAATGCACATGGCCATTACCTTTTCATAAAGCAGTCAGGCTTTATCTAAGCAATTTTGAGCACCCCAGGTCTTTTACTGAGAGATTGTTTCACCATCTCTTACATTTAAATTATTCTAATTTCAATACTACAGTTTTTTTACAGGTAATTCACAGCTATTTATTCCTTTTCCAGCATTTCCCTGAAGCTTCTTCCTGCTTTGACATTTATCTTGCAATGAGACAGAAATAAAATATTACCTTTATTCAGTTAAGCTAAACAAGCCATAGTCTTAGTCCTGTTTTATAAGATCTCTATTGTCTGTACAAGGTGCCCTTCCTGCATTTCATGTAACATTCAAATTCATGTTTCATTAATGTTTACATCATCAAAATTCAGGCTTCTGATAATGTGTAACATCAATAGGATAGAGGCTCTGTCTAAGTGAATTTATTTGAAAAATCAAACAGATTTTTCTTGTTTGAATTAAATGGTGAAGAAAAAGATTTGCCCATCAGTTTCATCTTAATACAAATAATATATTGATCATAGACTGTGGGTGATCCTTGCCACAATGGAAGCCTTATAGCTCTCCACAGTTCTCACAGGCAGCCAAAATACCAATGTTTGCCTCTTGATTTTTTTGGTTTTAGGCGATTTTATTTTTGCATTAGAAATTTCTTATATCTAGAACTCACTGTGATGGCTGCTCACCTCAAAGACTGACTGGAAATCCCCAGTTTTGTCATTGTGTGGATATAGCTGTGATTTTTGCATTTATTAATAACATGCCCATGAAAAATGACTGCTTCTCTAGCTGGAGAAGAATGAAGTGGCATTAGAAGATGGAATTTTCATTTTATCATCTGGTAAATAGGTTTTCCCCCTCATCCATTCTCTGTGTGGAATGGCAATTCTAATTTGTAGGATTTTTCTTGTCTGAACCTCAGGTGGTGTAAATCAGCACAGCCTCCCTGATCTTGAAGCTGTGTGCCTGCTCAGGAGCAAGTGTGCCCATATAAACCTCTCTCAGAACCAGGCATTGAAGATTTATTGTTCCTTCAGTGTGCTCTAGGGGATGTGAGACCAGAGTGCTCAGGTGAAGGGGCTGGAGAGCTCCAGCCAGACCATGGACAGGTTGAATGAGGAGTTTTGTTGCTGAGCTGAGGGTTTTGTGGAGCTTTTCAGCACTGCTTACCAGGATGGCTGGGGATGATAGTGACACTGGATGTTTCTAGATGCCTTTGCTCTGGATATCTGCACTTGCAGCCCACCCCTCACCCCCACCAGGAGGCACTTGCTTCCACAGCTGAACTGCCAAAGGCAGGCGCCACAAACTCTCTACTCAGCCCTCTCAAAAACTGAGCTGTTATCAGGTATGGAAGCAAACTTGATCCCTTTCTATCCTTTCCACAGCCATTAAAAAACCAGCCAAAGGAAGATATGAAATTCTGTGTGATTTATGAATCTTTTCACCTAAAAGTCCTTTGGATGGTGTCGCCATTTGTCAGGGAACTTATACAATCTTTGCATGAAACTGGCTATTTAAAGATGACAAAAATCTTTGTTCTCATTATGGTTTTAATCAAACGAAACACAGAACACAGAGACATGACTTAACGGGCTGTAACTAAAGATAGTGATTCATTTATGGATTCTTTCATCCAAAAGGACATATTGTACTTTGCAAACCATGGCTAATGCCTTTGGAGGCAATAGGGAGTATAAGCCACGTAGCATCATCTGCAGAATTTAGCTGAGTGCCTAGTAATCAAGTTAGCTAATTTGGAAGTGATACAAGTAGCATCAATAAAATAATGAAACCCAACACCCTCTGCAATACATTAGGATGCTAAATGGAGTGAATCTTCAATAAAACTTAGCCCACTAACATCTTCATCTGGGAGTATGTCACATAACTCTGGGCTAAAGTCCCTTTCTGAATGGAAAGTACAGTATGATCTTCAGTGTCTTGGAGTTTAGGGACTTAGTTTTAAGGATTTCTGAACAATGTTTCCTTGGTAGTTCAGTGCCCCTAGCACTGGGAGAGAGAATTTTTCCATGCCTGATATTGATAAAATTGAGCACTGCTTCCCAAATAAACAAGGTCTCTCCATGCAGATTTGGGGAGGCAGGTGGGAAGGGGATGGTTCCATGCTTACCTCAACAGAACCTACAAGGAAAGATGCAGGAAGAAACACTTAATAGGGAAGCAGGAATGAAGCTCCCCTGGTGTGAGCTTGGCCTTTTGAATTGCATTGTCCATGTAACAGCTCAGGCAGGCTTCCAGCTGAGTCTGGTTAAAGTTCAGGGCCACCCACTTACCTCCATTTCTCTCCTACCTCGTTTTTTCTCTCGTTTATTTATTTTTGTGTGTGTCTGTGTGTGTGTTTTTTGGCAGCTGGCTCTGCGCAATGCCTTGCGTTATTTCCCACCTGAAATCCAAAAGAAGCTGGCACTGGAATTTGCTGAAGAACTCAGGCTGTATGGCCACATCTATATGTACAGATTCTACCCAGATATTGAGATGAGGTGAGGGCTGGATAGATCTCATTGTATTTGGCTGCCATTTGCTTGCCAGCTTTCACCTGTGGAACTGACCTTTAAAGAGTAGCACTGCTGCAGCCTAATTTACCTCTTGTAGAAGTCTGTCATATCAATGAGGCTCATAGTCGGATCATTTGGAGGTTCTGTGTATTGCAGTGATTTCATTTCCAGGGTGGGCTACTGCATGTTTTGGGCTGCTCCATGGGACAGGGAGGGAAGCAGTGTGTTCCCTTCTGGATAGGCTGTGGTGAGGCTGGGCAGTCTCAGTGCTGGAAAGCTCAGTCAGCACAGGGAAAGGACTGAGCCAGGCTGTGTGTGTGACAATGCCAGCTTTGCCGCACACAGGGATCCCAAACTCTGCCCCATGGCAGGGCTTAGTTACCAGTGGCCAGTCATTTCTCAGAGACTTTCAATGACAACCTTGACAGAAAACTTGCAATGGTTCTGAGCTGCTGCAAGTCAAGTCCCAACTGAACCAAGAAGCAAAACCAGGTGAGTGGCTGGTTGGGTTATCCGTGCTCTCAGAGCAGAGGAATCTTTCTGGGATTTAAAAGTAAGGCAGTACATTTTTTCCATTGGAACCTTTATGTGACCCTGGTGTGTAATAAGCTGTGCCTGTTGGTCTTGGACCATCACTTCATTCTAAGGCTGCTGGGGCTAATGTTTGTGAAGCAGAACAGATTTAGTGAGGGCTGCCAGGGGCTAGCTGCTTTTTTTAGACTGATTGATTCCTTTTTGCATCAGCAGGGGCCTGGTTAATGTCCATACAGAAGTCTGAATCAAGCAATAGAAAGCACTCTGATTTCCACAGACAATCATGTTTGTATGCTGTTCATATTAGGCTGGGGTCAGATCTCACAGAATTCAGCTAAGGAGTGGACAAATGGAAGACTATTGGAAAGGTTTTGCAGAGCTGGACTTCAGAGGACCCCATACTAAACTACAGATGATGACACCTTCCAAGTAGGCTTGGATGAGACAGTCCAGCATCTTGTTTCCATCACTGGCATCAGTGATTCTTTGATAGCTTCAAGTATTTTTTATTTTGTGACCATTTCACTGATCATTTTCTACTAGATTATTGCAGTCTCACAATGAGAAAATGCCTTTTGATCTCTGTAGTCTGAGAGTATTTGATTTTTGTTTCCTATGTCTCAGGGACCATGGCTCCATTTAACAGTCAAGTTCCTATGCCAGAACACTCAGCTGATACCTGGATGTTGGGTGTCTTATGTTTTGAGCAATATTATGTGTAAATATCTCCTCTTGATGAATTGGTATCATTCCACAGAAATGCTCTTTTATCAAGTTTAGAACAGCAGAAATCCCTAATAAAAAAAGCATTGTGGAAAAACTCAAAGGTTTTTCCTCCTGATTTGGCAATGACTACAAGGCATTTGTTTTAGTATCCTGATGTAAAAAGCCAGGATAAAGTGCATGGGATCATGGGAGGAGCACAATTGCTGAATCTGTAGAATATGCATTCCAGATCTTGGATCATGAGCTGGACAGTGGATGCCCAAATTTATTTTTTTTTTTCTTTTCTTTTTTGTCATTGGTGCTCTTTAGCCTGACCTTTTCAGTGTAACTTCCCCTGCACAAAGCAAGTGTCCAGCCGTTGAAGATCTGTGGTCCAATAAAAGGAAGATCATTTAGAAACCATGCCAAAAGATCCCATCCCTCTTTGGGAATTTTCAGCATTGGTAATGGTGGTGTTGCTCACAGTAAAGGAAGGAGTAAAACTCTTGAACAGTGCTTCTACTTCTTTTAAGTGTCATACCTTAGAGGCCTCAGCAAAATTGTACTAAAACTTGTGCAGACACAGCAAAGGAACTGTTCCTGCCCTAAACAGCTACAGTGTAAATCCAAGAGTAGAAGTTTTAGAATAACTTGATACACAAAGAGATGGTAGAGGAGAAGACAACAAAGAAAGGATCACATGAGGTGACATTAAGGACATTAGTGCCAGGCGACCTGAGCTGGGATAATTTTGTGAGTGCTTCCCATACCTCACATCTCTGCTGGTGGATGAAGTGCATTTTAGTGAAAAGGCCCATATTTCTCCTAACTAGTTCAGTTTTTGAGAGTATCTTGGAGTCTGAATCTCAAGCTGAGTGGTTTTTTCTTAGATACAATCTTAAATAACAAGGGTGGATGAGTCTAAAGGCAACCTGCAGGGTGCTGTTTTCCTTGGCATTGCAGGACTCAGCTGCTTGGCCTGGCAGCTGTGTTGCAGAGGCCACTTCCACCACTTCCCCCCAAAAAGCAGTGAGCGTTCTTGGCCACCATATTTATCAATTGTGATTAAACAATTCAGCAAATGATAAGCTGAATGCCATTTCTTGGTTTTGCTTAGCTCTGATAATAGTTAAAACCTGATTTGCCTGTTGAGGTACATATGTAACTTCAGATCTGTGCTTTTTTTCCTTTACTCATCCCCCCTCAATAAAAGCCTGCAACTCAGACAAGTTTCAGAATCCCTGGCATGCAGAGATATTCCAGCGGGGTTCTTCTGGTTGCTCTTGTGAGCTGGATTCCTCTGAGTTTTTGTGCCTACCCTTTCAGAGCCTACCCCATAGGAGAGTACCCTTGCAAGACCAAATCAGCTGCTGCCATCATGCTGATGATCATGAATAATCTGGATCCCTCAGTGGCTCAGGTAAGGTACAGTAAAAGGAATCTGGATTCACAGGCAGCAGCAAATTGGCAAGATACTTTCTATATGTGTTCTTACATAAACACTGAAAATTTAGACATACAGGCACTGTATACAGGAGCTTGGTTGCTGCCTGAGACACAGAGCTCGGCTCTTGGTACATTGCTCCCACAACTTATGTTGAAAAATTGGTGCTGTTGCTTCCTGTCTCTTTGGAAGCTCGTTCCAGTGAAAATGTTACAGTAACAAACACTTAATTTTGAAAAATAGCGTTAATTTTTTGTTCTTATTGCTTTTACAATGTTACTTTCTGATTTCAAGAACATAGAGAGTTCTGATGCAGTAAACTCTAGAAAAGATTTATAACCGAGATGACAAAAACAACTCAGAGATACAGTGAAAGGTTTGAGAAAAGTGCTTGCCTTAATGTTGAATTGCCTTTTTTAGTTTCCTCAGGAGCTTGTCACTTATGGAGGAAATGGGCAGGTCTTCAGCAACTGGGCACAGGTAGGACATTGCTGGGTTTGCAATTTATTTCACAGAGCCCGTTTCACCTTTCCCCCATGCACATGCTGCTTAGGCAGTTTGGGATCATTCTTGGCAGTTGTTGCCTTAAAATACTCCAAAACATCCTGTTTGGATAGGGGAATGCTCAGTTATGAACTGCGTAGCTGGAGAGAGCTTTATTTAGTAAGGAGAGCACAGACAGCCCAACAGAAATACTAAACTTGATACCAGAAACAGACCAAGCTGTGTAGGATGATAAAAGGCCAGTTTTTTGTCTTTCTCTGATGCATATGTATGTGCCTGTCTATTTAGCACAGATAATTTTTTTTTTAAGAGTCTAAATCTAGGGGAAAAAAAAGTGTATCCTCTATTTGTTTATGGCACTTTGCAACATTTTTCAAAAGTAGTGGAATAAAAAAAGGCTTTGATTGAAGAATGTGCAATTCTGAGTCTTTTTCCAAGTAAATCAGATCAGCTGTTAATGTTTGTGGTAGCTGGCCAATTCATGGTGCACTTTACTATGGACATTAGCCCTTATCTTCTAAGAATAATGGCAGGTGGGTAAAAGTCTCTCTAAAATCAGAGCATGTTTTAAATTGTGTTTGTGTAATCTCTGTTCTCTTATTTAAAAATTCAATAAATACACTCACTTTATCTTAAGTGCTGCAAAATGTATGTGGGAAACATTTTCAGGGGATCTTTGGAATCAGCAACATATTTAGAATTCTGTTTGCAGTGCAGGACAGAATCAGCACAGGTAGGAAGTTACATCCCCCTGGAGAGCAGCATCACACCTGAAGGTTGGGAAGGTCTTGATTTCCAACTCTGTAGCTGGAATTGGCAAAAGATGACCTAAGGAGCCAGCTTCTGTCATAAAGAATCACATATGCATTTTGTTGTGGCTTATCTATATCTGGCCTCTTGCTTATTAAAGGATCCAAGCAAAACTAATGTGTGAATGAAGCTCCTAGTTGGGGGAGAGGAATGGATTCCTCACTGTAGCATGGGACTGAGTGGGATTTCTCCCCAATTTGGGATTTCTCATTTGTGATTAAAAGAAAATTCATATTTCAGTTTCTTGATCTGGTAAATTTAATCTAGATGTTAAATGGAAGCCTTAGGCAGATTTTGAGGCAAAACTGTTCCGACTATTTTTTCAAAGAAAGAGGTACCTTGGCAATGCTCACCATTTCTTTATTCTGTGTATTAATAAATGCCAGTTAATTATTGCCTGTTAACTATGAGTGCTGCAGCATTTCTGAGGTGAGCAGTGCCAATGGTTCATAGAGTGGCCCTTATGGGTCTGACAACTCTTAGGCAGAAGCTGGGCTGCAAGGTGAGGTAGAAATGCTGCCAAAGTCAGAAATATTCTTTCCTCCTGTTCTCATCCAAGCCAGTCCTATGACCTGCAGTTGTTTCACAGCAGAGCAAACAAAACTCTTTTATTTTTGTTTACTTAGAGTAGCAATCACATGAATGATTCAGTTACCACAGAACATTTTATTCTGTTTGTAGCTTGAAAACAGCATTAAAAAAAAAAAAGAAAAAAGAAATCTAACATTTCAAAACTCACAGTAAAAAGGTTCAGTGTGGTTTATATCATCCATGCAGACCTGTGCTTTCTTCTGGATAATTTCAAATGAAAGAGCTTTGTCCAGAGCTAACTTTACAGGTCTGCAGACAACAGACCTGCTTTTGAAGCTAGGAAAGGCTTTTCCTTCCTCCTTGCTAGTTATGCCTTTCAACACAAAAGTATCTATTTATCTTACAGCTCTTTGTTTTATTAGGATGTTTTTTCCCAGACTGCTAAGGAGTTGAAAGTTCAGATAGTCACCTGTTATGTCCTATGACATGAATTTAATTATTCAACATTTTTTCATAAACCAAAACATTAAAAGCAAGACAGTAACTTTTACTAAATCTTTCCTGTTCAACTGAACTTGCAGCTTGGGGAATTGGCAGTGTTAGAAGGGACTGGCTTCAAATCTGTACCATTTTTCATTCCGATCAAAGCTACAACCTCAGAGCTTAAGTGCCTGTGTTTATTTGTCACTGATACTGCTGTCTCTTTGATCAGCAATTCTGGAGGGGGTTTTTCCCCTCAAAATTTTGTTTGTGTCCTTACAGAAACTCTAGTTTCAAGTAATTGTTGAATTCCAATATTGCATGGGGAAGTTTCTCACAGGCTTATTTGACACAAGCTAGAAGTCCTGTGGAGTTTAATGGACTTTGCCATAGACAGTGATGGATTAAAGTTAAATTTAAAGTCAATTTAGATGGTCAAAGTGTACATTTTGGCATTAATCAAGAGTAACTATTGAATTATGCAGACAAAGCTGAAATGAAGTTATGTACTCCAGGGTGCATCAAGGATTTTCTTCAGTGTCCACAATGAAAGCTGATTTTTTTTCCTTGAAGAAAAGCTATTTCATTTTAAAGTGCACATTGTAAAAACCATTTATTGCACTAGAAGATGCTGAACTTCAGATTAGGATCAACAATAAGCATGAGTATTTAATCACTTCCATAGGGACAATTTTGCAGTTTGGCTTTGGAAGGATTGCCAGAGAAGTGCCAAATAGAAGTGGTTAATCTCAAGATAAAATTAGAATGGCTTTAAAAGTGAAGGATATCTGGGGTTCGTACTGCAGAAATTATTCTGGAACTTATTCAGACTTTTGTCAGTTGATGGTTTGTGTTTCCTGGTGAGTGATATCCCTTAATGGACTTTATTAAAAGCAAGAATGTGTTGAGAGCTCTGTTATTCCATATGTGAATGCACCTCGTTATCTCCATAGCTGCCTCCATTCTCCACGTTTAGCAGCTTCACAAGAAACAATAAATGCAAGATGCAAACAAAGTTCCTCTTTTCCTTGTTTTTCCTTCAGTTCTGGTTGGTAATGCACTATTTGTCAGAGATGACAGAAGAGCAAACACTGGTGATGTACAGTGGGCATCCCCTGGGGCTCTTCCCCAGCCACCAGCGTGCTCCTCGTTTAATCATTACCAATGGCATGGTAGGTATTAGCATCTTGTTTTCTTTTGCTTCCTATTCTGTTTCATTTTCAAGTGTTGGCTGAGTTAAAATATGATTTTTTACTGTCTGAATTTACTACAACACACAGGAGAGTCTGGGGTCCAAATTCTGCAGCATTTATTCTGCAGTCACCTCATGTGTGCTGATCTGCAGTGATGGAGAAAACAACCTTCTCCTTATTAGAAAACCTCTGTTCTGACTGAGTCTGAGGCACTTCCTTGCCCCAAACAGTTCAGCTAGGCTCAGCCTGAAAGACTTAAAAGCCCTCAGTAAGCAAACATGGTTATTAATCAGAGGCTCAGATGTCTGGACTTCTTTGCTTGGAAGGCAAGGTGGACAAGTGGAAATGCTGGTTTATTGCCAGTCTTTTGAGCCATTCAATATCTATTCCCCAGCAGGTTAGTTTTGTGGCTGGGCAACTGTTCTCCCTAAAACCTGTGTGGCAGTCACAGTGCCAGGAAAACTGGACATCTTTTTCATCTTTTTTTCTAATACTAAAATACATGAAATAAAACACCTGGAAACCTCCTGTTTCTACTGTTTTCCTGTGTGTGTAACCATAGTTAAAGAAATTTAGGCTGTTTAAAAAACCTGCTTAAATCTCTAATTTGCTTATGTGGATTTTATTTTGGTTATTTTCTTAGGTTATTCCCAACTATTCCTCCAGAGATGAATATGAGAAGATGTTTGCTTTGGGTGTAACAATGTAAGAAGATAGATCACTATTAAAATATATCAGATACTTGACTAAAATATCAAGCAGTGACTGGTTAAAATTTCTAATGCAGATGTATTTCAACTGTGCTGCATAAAGTCCTGATGCTGCAAAGCATTAATGCACACTTAAATGGAATTACTTAGGAGTTTGAATTATGTTCAGCCACATATATAAGGATGTAATTGAGGTCTGTTAGGAATTAATATTAGGTTTATGTGTGAGTCTTGGCTGAAAAATAGCCTAAAGCCTTAATCATAACCCACTTAAAACACATGATAGTTCTAATTTTCAGTGGTTGTTTTGCAGTCTATGGAAAACACAAGTTATAAAACATTCTTTCACGCTAAGAGAAACTTTGAAGTAGAAAGTGATCTTTTTTTAATGATTTTTACATACTCTTCTAGTGTTGATGAGCACAAGATTATCATTCTTTTGTGTACCAAGGAGAGAATAAATTAAAACAGCCAGAGAGCTGTCCTACTTCTCTGGGAATTTCATGTCAATGTGGTCAACCATTTTGGGCTAAAAGCTTCCAAAGTGGCTATGTGTCTGAGAAGCACAAGTGCCACTGAAAAGCAAGGACACAGAGATTCCAGTGAGGTGAAAAAGAGTGTCTTTTTGTCCCAGTCTCTGTGCTAAATGCCAAGACAAGTTTACACTCAGGTTTTGATCCATGCATTTTTGAACTCAATTTAATGAGCTAAACACTCCTCCAAACATATGTTGGTGCATTGCTCATGGTAAATATCTAAGCTGAGGGTTTGATTACAGCAGACCTTTAACAAATGGAAGCACAGAGGGGTTTTTGTTGTACTGAAAACACAAGTGGACGAGTGCAAATGCCACACCAGCCTGAGCAACGTGTGGTCTGACTGTGTTCCTTGCTGTCCCCAGGTATGGGCAGATGACTGCAGGGAGCTACTGCTACATTGGGCCTCAGGGAATAGTCCATGGGACTGTGGTAAGGACCTGGGGAAACCTCCCTGTCAGGACCTGTTGGAGGAGGCTCTCCCACAGTGGCGGGTGATGGGAGTGGATTGGATTGCTGTGAAAAGACCTTCAGGCTACTAAAAAAATTGTCATTGCCTGTTCCATAAAAAGTTAATGTCTTTTCACTGAGATATGTCTTATGCAGAACCCAGACTTGAAGGGATTTGCCATCAAGGTTTCAATCTGAGCTCAAATTCAGCTCCAACGTGTGAAGTATGGATTGACCAAATGTGTTATATAAAAATATAGTCTTGACTGTTTTCCTTAGCTCTCCCTTTCAGCCACCCTCAAGTCTCTGTACCACAAGAGCAGCGTGTTGGGAACCACTGATTATTCTATCTCATGGTGAGAGAAATAAGCATCATGAGGACAGATGGTTCCACAAGATCATTTTGTAACGTATTTCCTTCTTAAAGGATTGAAGTGTTTCATGGTGCTGATGACCCCAGAGTTTCAAAGTCTGTTTGCTAATGGGACAGAAGATCTTTACATTTAAGGGAGTGCAGTGCAAATGGCTCCTGGTGATGGCTGTGTTGGTTGTGTTTGCTGTGTGCAGCTGACAGTGCTCAATGCAGGCCGTCGGTACCTGAAGGCAGAGGAGCTGTCTGGGAAGGTGTTTGTCACCTCTGGCCTCGGAGGGATGAGCGGGGCCCAGGCCAAGGCTGCAGTCATTGCTGGCTGCGTGGGGATCATTGCAGAGGTGAGAGCAGTGCTGCTGTCTTTCTGTCCTCTCCTCCTGCTGAGTCTGAACCCCTCATTCTTCTGATCTGACAGGTTCCTGAAGTAACCCTGACAAACCAAACTCAGAAAAGATACTATTTTCTGAGAGACGTCTCTTTTTTCCAATGCTGAGAATTTTTCACTGGTATTCCACTCTCCATTCAGTCACTCACCAGATCAGACTGCAAAGATTTGGACTTATAATTGCTTCACAAATGATGCAGAATGATGCTGTCAGATGAGCCATTCCCAGTGCTTGAACTACCCTTATTTCATGTGTGAAAAAATTTAACCTCCACAGGCAATTCCCATGAGAACTGCATTCTCTTCTGCCAGAAATAGTCTAAGTTAAGATGTTAGTTATGTTATTTAACTTCGATTAACCTTTGAAGCCTCCAGCTCCCTTATCAGATGCAGTAGGAAGTACCCATTTAAAATGTTGGCATGGTTCACTCATCAGGATTGGTACTAATGAAGCTGCTTTATGCTGTGATTCCTTCAAGCCAACGGGACTTTTCAAGTTGACTTCTGAGGTTAATCCCAAGCAATTATGAGAATCCCAGGTTTTAGGCAATGACAGTAAGTTCCACTGAGAGAAAATGCTGATGGAGGAGAAGTTCTTTAGTACCATTTTCCCCGTTCCCAAAGCTCTCCCACAGTATATCTTTGTAGGTCTTTCATCCTGTGGAAAGTTTCTCTGTTCCTCATGTGCTAAAATATCCCAGTTATTTCTTCCCATAAACAAAGAGAATCTAATAATGATTTGTGATTGAAAGACTGCTAAGACCCATGCAATTATAGTGGATGATAGGATCCACTGGATCCACAGATATCTTTAAGTATCATCTAACATAGAACACAGACATCATTGTTTGGGAAAGTATATATGCCTGCATGTTTCCAATGGAATACATTTTCATATAAAAAGGTAGTATTAGGTTCTCCCAATACCTGCCCTTCTCAGCTCTTATGCTTATCACAGGATTCTGTTCTAGCAACCAGATGGAAGGAGGGACTGCACAAACACTGCAACAACTGTTAAGAGAGATTGTTGCTCTGCAATTCTGTGAAAATGGTAGTGACAATTTTTAGTGATACCGACTAGTTAGAAACACTAAACTTTTCCATGCATTTCTTTCCTCATGACTGGCTTTGATTTCAATACACTGAAGAAACATTCTTGGATCAGCAGATCTAGGACTGACCAAAATGCATTGAGCTCTTCTGAGTATCTGCATGTGATGGGCTCTTGTTACTCCACAGAAGAAGGGATTTTGGAGAACTCAGCTTCAGTCAGAGCTGACTGGAGTGGGAACTTGGCCTTTCAGCCCAAGTCATTTACAGACAGGCTGGGAAACCTCTGCTGTAGGCATGTCACACTGCAGTGGAAAGAATAAGAACACCACATTCTGACCTATTGTAGTTACAATTAAACTTCAAAACTGCATATGACATGGGTCAGACTGGTGCCCTGGCTGCTCTGGCTACCTCAGGTCTTTCATGGAAAGTTTGGGCTTCATCAGCTTTACAACAGTGGTGCAAAAGCGGTTTTGTTAGTATGTGGGTTTTGCATGTATTTGAGACCTCATCAGGTACTCCCTGCAGATGAAATAAATTTATTCAATTTATTATTGAATAAATTACGAATGAATAAATAATCTTTATTCAGGCTTCTGTCATCATGGTGTTTCAAACGCTGGAGTACAAAGGAAAGATTTCAGTGAATGCCATTCACAGCCATCCTTTGTCCTTTTCATCTCTATGGCTGCAGATGATTTTGTTCAGGAGACTGAATATTGCCTGGTTTTTATCTCCTGTGAGATGATCCTTGTCGGAAATGAGTCTCAGGAGCACATGTGGACAGCTATATATATGTACATATTATTTATTTAAGGAACTATTTATGCAAATTACATTGAATTGTGCAAGAGATCATTTTGTCAGCCAGGGCTTCCGAAGCTCCGACAGAAGGGATTAGTGGCGCAAGTCTTTTACCTCTCCTGTTTGACAGGAAGCTGATTCTAATTTTAGGAAATAATTGTGTGAAGGGCCAGATACCTCCTCTGAGCTGCACTGGGCTCTCTGGGGTTACACTGGAGGCAACATTAGCTCATCATCTTTATCCAAGTTTTTAAACTACTGAGTTGCTGATCCAAAAATGAGCATATTTTTGAAAGTGTGGTTCAAAGGAAGCTAGTTTTCTTGAGCCAGCAAGTCTGTGAAAGACTGTCAGAGGGAGCTAAACTAAAATATGTAGGATGTGATCTGATCTGAGTTATGTGGGGATTTAAAAGAACCCAATTCCTGTAATTCATACAGACCACTTAATATTTTTCTTCCTGTGCTGATTTAAATATCTCAGAAGAAGCTGCTCCCCATGGCACCTGACTTTATTGAATAATTCCATTGGCAGTGACACTGCTATTATCATAATCTGGGGTTTGGGAAGGATAGTCTTCATTACTGACGTGGAAAATAATGGATGGTGTCCCATGCTAAGAATAATTAGTAAAGAAAAGGTTTCCTGGGGTTCAAGAGACTCCTGAATACATAACTTATTTAATTTACATATAAATACTTTTTTAATGAGAAAGCATTATAGTGATGGGGAAAGATTATAGAGAAGTAAAAAATGCTTTAATGAAATACTAGAAGATGCTCAGGTTATGTGTTCCCATGCACACACATCACTGTGGGGATTTAAATCTGTTGCTACCACAGAATATTGGTTTAAATCAATTTTGCCACTTGCCTTATGCCACTCATAGCTCATTATAAACATATTTATGATGTGCAAGCTTGTACATTAAACCATTAATATGGAAGCTGTGCCAAAGCCCCCAAGGTTTGTCTGTCCATTTGTATTTTTATCCAGCTGTCTCTTAGGCAGCTCCACACTGGCACACACAGAAGCTGAGCCCAGAAGAGAGCACAGATTTGGGACTGAGCTTGTTTGGAGCTTCAAAGTTCAAGAAAGAGGGAATTAAACACAGAGTTTTGTTTTGCTCTGTGCTATTTTTCAGTGGCATTAGGCAGCTGGGACAGGAAAATTCTTTCCTTTTTTCTTTCCATATTTATATTTAGTAGAGATTTTCAAAACACAGTCCAAGAACAAAAGCGAGGGTTAATTTTATTCAGCAAACTGTATCTTCATCTTGGGCAGCCTAGCAGAAATGTCCCTCTGGGTTAATCAAAGAAAATATTTCCTTAATTACTAAAAAATATCATTTTCACAAAAAATAGCCAGATTTGAAAAATAAATTGGAAACATTTTGTCTTTTAAACATAATCATGAAAAGAAACAATAGGAATACTTAAAATTTTCAGAAAAGTATTACCTCTTATACAATTTTAATGATACATTTTGATTCACAAAGTATTTTGAGAAGTGATGTATCAAAAAGGTCTATTTCTTGCTTTGAGCCTGGAGTAAAAGAGAACAGAAAGCTTAAAAAAGTCAGAGGTGAAAAAATAAGTATTTGAACAGTACTTTTATATATATATATATAGTCTGTATCTTTATTATATATATCTAGAACTCAAGTAATAGTAAGGCTATTACCTTTACCTTTTGCTACTTTTTCCTGCAGAGTAATTGAAAAAAAAAAAAAAAAGGTAAAAATGACCGCATGGGGTAAACAGGAGTTCTAAGATCTCTGCTATTTCTCTCAGGTGGATGAAGCAGCACTTCTGAAACGTCACAAGCAGGGGTGGCTGATGGAAATCTCTGACAACCTGGACCATTGCATTGCTCGCCTCAGGTATGACTTGTAACACAAATTAGTGAGTTCATCTCTGCTTCCCAACCCTCCCTCCACACCTCTCTGCACTGTGCCATTGTAGTCTGCATCCGGGAGGGTTTGAGGGACACCTCTTCTTATTCCAGGTCTGCTTTGAAGTGTGAATCCAACTTCCCAAGCTGCAGCAATCTTTATTAGAGACTACTAATGCTTCACATCATTTATATATGTTAAATGTGTCTTCATTTAGTTTCATGAATATGCATAGAGCAATTACAACTGATGTTACACTTGCAGCATCACTCAGGCTTTGTGGAATCCATGATTAACAATGATGTAGATGTTGAAAGATCTGTTTCTGAGAGTCGAAAACAACATACAGACCTTTTTCTGGCTGTGTTAGATTCTGTGTGTGAATTGTACATTTCAAGCTGGAATGAGGCACATTTTTGTCAACCAATCTTTTTATTATTTTCTAGAGAAGCAAGAAAGAATAAAATTGCCCTCAGTTTGGGTTACCACGGGAATGTGGTAGATCTGTGGTAAGTAGGATGAATGGATAATGAGTACATTAATGCTCTGGTGTTTTGGTCAATGTGGAATTAGTTCCCAAACTTGGAAGAGACATTAAATACAGTGCTGAGTGCGTTATCCAGGATGCTCATGAAAAAGTGCTGTCAAAAGGGGGATCCTCACCCTTGTGTTCCATTTGCTGTCCTCCCTAGGGAGAGGTTGGTGTATGAGCTGGACACAACAGGAGAGCTGCTGGTTGATCTGGGGTCTGACCAAACCTCCTGCCACAACCCATTCAATGGGGGGTACTACCCAGTGCAGCTCAGCTTTGAGGAGGGAAAGCAGCTCCTCTCCTCCAACCCAGGGAAGTTCCGGACACTGGTGCAAGACAGGTAAAGGTTTTGACAATCCATCTCCCTAAACTTTGGCTTTAGTTGTTCTGCAAGTGATGCAGCCCCAGGGTATGATCCTCTGCTAGAAGGAAAGGGTAAATTGGGCAATTTGGACCAAGGGAGAGGCCAAAAGACTGATGTTCTGTTTTTCAGTTTTTCCTCTGCTTAATTTGTGAACTACTTAAACTCTTCTGCAGTTTTGTGCATGCAGCTTTTTGTTATCGGCTTCCATCCCCAGAGCTGGCTGCTTTTCTCGGCTGAAAGATGTGACACCTCTTTGCCATTTAGTGAAGTTTCCTCAATGACTGTAAATCACTTCAAGATTTGGGGGTAACAGGTGCTACAGAGACTGAAAGCACCTCAGTTGATGTCTCATGGGTTTATGTCTGAATTTATCTGGGGTCTTTCCATTCCTTCTGTCTCCTACTCCCACACCTTTGGTTAGTTGATGATATTATTCTTTTTTATATTTCATCAACCTCAAGAATAACTGTTCCCTTCTTTATTTCAGTCTGAAGAGACATGTGGCTGCTATTAACAAACTAGCAGATAAGGGCATGTTTTTCTGGGATTATGGCAATGCTTTTCTCTTGGAAGCTCAGAGAGCTGGTGAGTAGATCCTGGAGTTGTAGGTGGAAACAAGGACAATCCTGCATGCATCTTTCCAGCTGTGTATGTTAAGTAGGATAGGGTTGGCCACTGTAATTCTAACTCTTTAGTCCTTTCTCTCTTGTTCTTTGAGACCCCTGACCCTCCCCGGCTGAGGTACACCCTTTGTAGGAACTTGTATGCAGTCTGGTTTTACATTTTATAGTTTTCCTCCATCAAGCAACTGACTATTAAAATTCTCTTATAGGTGCTGATGTTGCAAAAAAAGGAGCAAATAAAACAGAATTTCGATATCCTTCCTATGTTCAGCACATCATGGGGTATGTTGGGCAGAGCTGGGAATATGCTGTCAGGTACCTTGTGATGGTTTCTGTTCAGAGGGACAGTACTACAGGGATCAGTGCAGATTGACAGTGCAACACAAATGATCAAAAGGAAGCAACAGCAGTAGGAAAATTGTTCTCACAGGTGTTATGCCAGAGTTAGTGTAGGCTAAACCACTGTCAAATCAACACTCTTCACTCCTTTACATGAATAGCTGAATTTTGTCTTTCCATAAATTTTCCTTCAGCACTTCTGCTCGAGAAGAGCTGGGTCAGAGCCTGCAACTGTAACCAGAGGCAACTTCACTTCTAGGTGCTAAAAGCTGAGGGCTTGTCACTTTAGAGCAGTAGAGATCAATTCCAAATCATCCAAGCCTTATACCTGCACTGAAGTCAAAAGCACGATGGAAACAGGACACTCTTCTGCCTGTGCCACCAGCTGTGCCTCTTACCCACACTGTACATGCTGCTTGTAGAAACAGCTGAGCTCAGGAGCACTGTTGAGAGACTGGATTTATAACTAATTTTTCCTCTGACTCATGCTTAGTTTGCCTATGCCATGTGAACAAGAGCCTGAACATAGAGTAAGGCCCCAACCAGATTAGATCTTTTCTTCCGGCCCTCAAGTGAAGCGTGTCTCACTATTGTACATAAACAATGTGGAAAGCAAATGAGTCTGGGCTCAGGCACTCGGTCAGAACCTGCTCGTTTGACAGTGTGGATGCACTCAGGGTTAGCCTGGGTTGAGGACACAAAGACCAGGCAGCAGGGTGAGTATATGTGACGGAACAGAAGGAAAGGTGCAATTCATCTGATATGCACTTGACTGAACTGTCCAACATGACTATCAAAATTCTGGCCTGACCATACTTTTATATACCAGTGGATGGCTGCATGGAACAGCACTGTTTAGTTTCTCAATTAATGGTCCTTGATGCCTCTGTTTAGATTAGTTCATTGAAAATGTTTCAAATTCTTCCGTCTCCAGCTAATGAAAGAAAAGCACTGCTAGCAGCCAGGATAAATAAGGAAAGAATTTCAACTATCTCTTAATGAAACTTGTTCTCTTCCCAGGGACATTTTTTCCCTGGGATTTGGGCCATTCCGCTGGGTTTGTACCTCAGGTGACCCACAGGACCTTGCTACAACTGACTCCATTGCCATGTCAGTGCTGGAAGGCTCCATACGTCAGGGAGGTAAGGCATCAGCCCGTGCCCCCCTCCCTGCAGGAGCTTTTGCAGAGAAAAGGAAACCCAGAATTGAAATGTGTGATAGCTTTTGGCTGAAAACATGGCAAGCAGGCTCTTCCACATTCCATGTAGGCAGGAAGTCTTGCTGTTGCCCAAACTCCTGTAAGGAGTGTACCCTGTAGGTAAAACACAAAAACACCATATGGATGCTGATCCCGAAGCAATTTTGGCTAAGAGCCTTTCTTTTTATTTGTTAGAAGTGTTTTTAAACTTTGTCACCTTGAAACTTTAGGGCAATCAGTATCTTTCACCATCATGTCTCCAAGAGTAATTTAAGGACTCAAATTCCCTGTCTCACAGGTGAATGATACATGAAAATCTAGGGAGGCTTTCAAGAGGTTAGCAAGGAGATCAGTGGCAGGAAACCCAGGTTTCCTGGGTGTGGTGCTCCATCCAGTGTCATTTTTTTGTGACTACAATTTTGAGATCTTTTCTGTCATTTGTTAATAGATTGACAGCTATTTCTACCAACTGGCAGAACCAGTTTGGAATATCTGCTTGGTTCTGTATGCCACTCTAGGACCTAGGAACTGCACTCTTCCACTCTTTCACATCCCTAAAACTGGGCTGTTATTGATATCTCCTGCTTATGAACAGGAACTGAGACAAAGCTGATTTTGTGTCAGCAAACATTAATCCTGATCTCCCAGGATGGAGAAGAAGGCCCTGCCCCTTTCCCTTTCTTTGTCTACCTCTGCAGTTACCAGACAGCAGGCTCAAAGGCTGGTCACTGTCCCCAAGCACTGAAGTCCTCAGCTCTTCTGTTTTGAGCACCAAACTTTGTGCTTTCCAGAAGCAACAAGAGAATCTTTGAATTTTGAGGCATTCCTTCAGATCAAAAGGAAATGGATCAGAAATCCAAATCTGAAATGAATGAAAACCAATTTGGAATGAAAACCAATCCAAATTTTGAGAACGAGAGCATGATAATTTTTTTCCCCTGGTGATATTGAAATATTTGTTGCTTTTTTCATAAAAGACATTGAAATACAAATAGAAGTGTGAAAATTTTGAATGCTCTCCTGTTTGTTCTGGAACAACAAGCACTGGGAGGATATTGGGTGGTATTTCTGAAAAGGATATACCATGTTCACATGTCTCTCATTTGGAATAAAACTACTCTTGTCTTCCTATAATGTAAGGCTGGTGTCCAGCCTCCTTTTCCCCCCAAGAGGTCAGTTACTGGTACAGTGGGTTTTGTCTATTCTCCCAATGTTTCCTTAGAAGTAATTTTCAAGAAATAGCATTGGAGCATAAATTGTGTTTAATGCTATAAACCAGAAGTGCCTACTCTTTTCTATGGGTATTGAAACCTCCATGTTTTTAAGCCTGGTCCCTTGGCTTTATTGAAGGGAGGATAAAATCCATTACAATACTGCTGGATCTGTCTTCAGAAATCTGCAGTAATTTTTCTGCCATGTACTGCAACCTCCAGAAATCTTCTCTCAGAACTGAACCATTGTATGACCTTTGGATGGTTTGCATTGCAAGCCTGGGAAATGAATCAGTTACTGTGTGTACAGGAGTGTGGGTGTTCCCATAGATGTAATGTAAAGCTGGGGAGAGAAGTCTCTTGCACAAACAAAAAGCATTGAAGTACTGCTTGTATATTCTTACTTTAAATGAAAAAAAAAAAAAAAAAAGACATATAAAAAAATCCCAACAGGTGAAAACAGGCTTAAGGGCAAGGCTATTATTCAATTTGTTGTTAAATTTGACAGGAAAATGGGAGTCTGATTCAAAAAGAAAGAAAAACTGCATTTGGTCAGAAAATAAACAGCCATTCATGCATACATATTCTTGAATAGTCCGTTTGCAGTCCACTTTCTATGAGGTCTGGCTTTGGACCAAATTTTAGGGTCTGGGTAGCTTCACACATTATATATCTGAAATTTGAGCCTACCTTTGAAACTTACAAAAGAATCTGTTCTAAAAACTGAGTGAAAAATCCACAGAGCTGAACTCTGTTGTGTTCCAAGTCTAAAATTTTGACTTGAGCTTGAGTACATTATTAACCATCCTTTTTCTTTTATGGAGATGAATTTTTTTCAGAATTTGTGAGATTTATGTGGTTTTATTATTTGCTTCTACTTCTAAGGTACCTGAGGTTTTAAGAGGGCCTTTGCATGAGAGATGCAGCACTGATGATTGGGGTGTAACTTGGATTTAGGATCTCTGTGGTAGTTTGAAGGCTGAGTTGATGCATAACAACGTAAATCTCTCTAAGGGAGCCAGTCTCTGCGTTCCTTTGGACAATTTTTCTGGGTACACAATGCTTTCCAGTATATTTTAAACCCTAGGTGTGTACAAGGGCCTATGAAATACCAGAAGCAACAAAGTTGCTTGCCTAAATTCAAAACATTCCTGTTGGCATGGGAAGGTGGAGGCAGCAGTTTAGTAAATGAGATACATGGAGTTCCTCTAAAGTTAAAGTCTTTCTAGAAAAAAATGGTGAGATTATTTTCAATTGCAGGAAATAAGACTAAATAAAAGGGAGTATTCCTCACCTCCCCAGGGATAACTGATGGAATCCAGCTGTTTATTGGAGCTGGCTGGAAGGGACAGATGTGCTGTGTTGAGATAGGTCCTTGTAGCCAGTGTTCTCATCTGGCTTCTCTTCTGGATATGTTCTGTAGAACTTACTAAGATCTTTTCTGTAAGTCTGTGCACTGTGAAGTATAAAATATGGTAAGTATTCTCTGATATAGCTTTTAAAAGTGATAGAAAGGAACCCATTCTCTATTTTTTTTGGGTTTGTTTTGTTGGGTTATTTTTGGAAATATTCCAATAAAGTCCCATTACATATCTATAGTAACCTAAGTGAACACTACCCATTACCTTCTAGAGGCTGCTTCCTTAAAGCTTCTGAGTGGCAGCACAATCCTATTAGGACAGCACTAGCAGCTGTTTCATCTTTCACTCCCTGCAAAGTGAAGTGCTGACATGTTAATCCTCATTGCAGAATTTAGAAGCTATCACTTGGAGCCAACCCCTCAAGCACTGACAGGTCTTTTTAGGATCATTAAAGCTCTTGGTATGAAAGGCCTGCCTCAGCAGGAATGAGCATATTTTACATTTCCCTTTAACAATGTGTTTAACAGAGGTTCAATATGAGTTTCTTACGTTTTCCTCTTTCCTTTCCCTAGTTTCACCCTGCATAGCTGCTGTCAGACTGCCTAGTGCAGAAGCAAACGCCCTTCTCAGGGACAGTTCCAAGTTAGCAGTGTGCAGTTTCTCCAGCCTGACTTTGAAACTTAAGTTATCTGTACATTATAATTTGCCATGAAAAGAGGTAGAGAGCTGGAAAGTAAAGGAGAACATTCTGTCTTGGCATCTGCAGAGATGATTGACTTGAAGCTCCAGTGCATGACCAGGTCACCGTGGCTCAGCCTGCTGTCACACGGCAGCCGAGCCCTGGTAGCTGAGCGTGACTCTCAGGGCAAGGTAATGTGACACAGCTCAGCCCACTGAGAGAGCCTACAGACAGTAACCTCTCCAGCCACTGAAACCCCCTCTGAGCTCTAAAACCCCCTGAGTGAGGACACTAAAACTACGTTTCTGTCCCATTCCTTACTCCCTCTCCCTTTCATGACTCCAAAAATGCATTAGCTGAAGTGCCTTTGGAGGCAGCTGATTGCACCACATATCTGACTGATACGTGCCATATTTCTGTCTTTCAATTTAAATACCATTATTCTTATTTCTTTTTAGTTTGGCTGATTGAGATGGAATCACACAGATATAAATGACAGGAAAAGCTGGAGAATGCTAACCTATTATATGTAGTTGTCTTCTTAGGTAACAGATACATCTAAACAAGGTGGTAGAGTGGATTTACATGTAAAGTAACTACAGCATAATACATTTTCCTGTGCAGTTTTTGTTCCATAGAAATGCAAGGCAACAAATCTCTTTGCTGGATAAAGGAACTCAGTTTTATCTTGGTATGAAAACATCCAAGGACCATGTAGTACAGAGTAGCTGCTGTGCTGTAAATCTGTATCTCAGATATGGTGTCCGTTGGTGTAACTTACCCTCAGCTGTGTGTTGCAGTCTGGTTTTGAGAATTTCTGCTGGCTGCCTCAAAGGAGTTATTCACTACATGGTTCATGACTGGATTGTAGTACCCAATGTCATGGAGTTTGATAAAACTACTAATTTAGGAAAGGCCTGGTAACAGATTGGAATTTAGTGGGCAGTAAAACAGGTGACCAAAACTGGACAGTACATGTAAGCCATATTTCAAGGTTTGATTTAGTTTGCTGAAGATCCAAATGGGAGTTACCATTCCTGCTGTCCCCTGAGTGGCATCTTGTACCTTTCTCTGAATATGTGATTCAGTTACTGCATCAGCTGCACAGAGGACTCTATACAGTGTTTCCTATATGCGTGCTTGTATCTGAGAATAGAATGTGATTCCCTAGTGCTGCCAGATGAATGAAAGTAAATTTAGAACATATTGCGTTAATTTTCAAACTGTATTTTTTCTTATTTTCTCCTGCAAGTGAGCACATCTGTGAAGCAGCAGTACCATGACAACATCCGCTGGATCCGGGAAGCTGGCAGGCACAGCCTGGTGAGTGCACAACCTCCTGCTGCAGATGTGGCTGCTCCTGGTCCTCAATGTCGTTCTTGAATGCTGGGGTGAAAAGCAGAAATAGACAGAAATGAAAATATATTCTGCAGCTCTTAGGGCTGACAACTGAAACTCTTCTCTTCACAGCAGGATTTTAGGTTGAGCTGAAGCAGTTCTTTCCCTTCACTTCCTCATTTGGAAATATTAAAATAATCCAGCAATTTCTACTCTTGCATCTGGAGTGAAACATATCTGTGATTCACCCTTCACCTCAGTTGTAACTACCTTTCTTTCACAGTGCTATTCAAAATATCCCTCTTGGCATTGCTGTGGACCAACCTCCTCACACCTGCAGTTCCCAGAACCCTTTCCAAAACAGGTGACAGGGCTGAAGAGCTGCCATCCTTCTGCATTGTGGGGAGCAGGACATTGGAGGATCATC
Source organism: Chaetops frenatus (assembly GCA_013400775.1). Taxonomy (NCBI): domain Eukaryota; kingdom Metazoa; phylum Chordata; class Aves; order Passeriformes; family Picathartidae; genus Chaetops; species Chaetops frenatus. The sequence goes on from VZTR01014602.1 coordinate 863,799, forward strand.
CTCTGGTTTCCTTTCCGGGCAGGCTCTCCCTGTGAAGCCAACAAAGGATGCTGTAGTGCTCATATGTGCTTTCCTAATCTGGAAGTACAGCAGAGCTGTGCAGGACAGATGTTCTTGGCCATTTTCCTCTTCTCTTCCAGCCCACCCTGACCAGGTCCAAACCCCTGCTTCTTGGCTCTTGGTAAGGGATTTGTTGATAGGAGGATTATAGCCTAGCAATCAGGTTGAGTTAAAAAGTGGAATTTACTGGACAGTAGCAGCTGAATACAGTAATACATCTAATGGATTGTGGGAGTAGAGATAAAACTAAGTTCAAAGAGGGATTTTAATTTTTTTTTCCTGGAAGCTGGATGTTGGTGAAGAAATAATCTGCAATTTCTTCTATAGAAGGAAAGGGGTCACTCCTGTGACTCCATTCATCTGGGACCTGAAGATAAGCCAGTTGCAGAGAACCTTATCCCTCTGTCTTTTTTCTTTTCCAGGTCGTTGGCTCTCAAGCCAGAATCTTATATTCTGATCAGAAGGGCCGTGTGTCTATAGCCGTGGCTATTAATCGAGCCATTTCTGAAGGAAAGATTAAGGTTTGTCCCTTTTGTCTTGATATGCTCTGGTAATTGTGTTTAATATCTGAGACTGGGGTGGCAGGTGGGAAAGGAGAAAGCTTCAAGCAGTGAGAGCAGAAGTGCCTGTCATTTACAGGGGGCCAGTTTGTGTTAGAGCTCAGTCCTCTCTGCCTGCCACCAGTATTGTGCTCTGTCACAGGAGAGAGGGGGGTTTAGAAACCCTCTGAAATTTTGTTTCACTATGAGACTGCTTTACTTTCTGTTTGGGCACCTATGTGCACAGCACATCATTCTGTGGTTTGCTGAGAGCACAAAGCAGGGACTATTACTCCTTAGTAGGGCTCCAAAGATTAAGAATTAAGACAGAAGTGAATTGAGCAGACAATGGTCCTCAGTGGCAGAGTCAGTCTGTGAAGGATTGCACTGTCTTGCCCTTGGCTTTTTCCAGGCTCCAGTAGTCCTCAGCAGAGATCACCACGATGTGAGTGGGACTGACAGCCCTTTCAGAGAAACCTCAAACATTTATGATGGATCAGCCTTTTGTGCAGGTCAGTGGAACAGCTGAGGCTTGTCTGCCTGGGCCAGCAAGGAAATGGCTTTAAAACAGAAATAGCTTTTTTTATGCAACATTTCTTAAATGCTTTTGTTTAAAAAACACCCTTTAATTCCAATTAATCAGATTTCCTGAGAGGCTTTGTGGGATTTAACAGTGATACAGACATGAATGTGAGCTGGTTACACAGGAGAGGTCCTGAACACTGCTGGAAATTCCATGAAAATGCACCAGATGTATCTGAATGCAGATGGAGAGCAGTCTCAGAGGATTGTATCTTCTCTTTGGTTTTAATTTTGGATCTCACTGTTTCAAACAGGTGATCTGATTACAGCCATATTTCTTTGGAATACACAAGATCAAGATCAGGTCTATAGTAGTATTTTGCTTAAAGGAAAGAGGTTCAGAACTGTTTTCCTTTCCTCGCCTGAGGACTCTAGAAAACAGTCTGGAGTTTCTGAAAGGAACTTTTCTGGTAATAAGGGAACATTGATAGTAAAGGCATAAGAATAAAAGCCAGGCCTTCTGGATTAGACTTCAAGCCTTGCAGCTCGCCTAAAGTGTGACTGTGGGCAAATCATGTAGATTTGTTCTACAAAACGAGGTTGCACACCTGACCTGAGCTAACCAAACCCTTCTTTTCAGTTTGTGAAACCATCCTTTAGAGAAATAAACCCAAGAAATATCAGGTTGGAGACCTGAAAAAATAAATGAAGCACTAAGCACTTTTTAACCCTAAATCTTCCTCAATTTTCTATCTGTAAAGTGGAAATTAGGGTAATAGCTTTAGCTATTTAGTGGTGTTTCTGTATGTCATGAACTGACAATCACAAAGAGATGTGAGATTGGAGGATCTGCTGCTTAGAAGGAGAAATTATGATGAAGGAAGCTGAGCATATTGAATTACTTCCATTATGGGAATTCATAATAGAACCAATTTATGGTTCAATTTTAAGGAGAAAGGTTCCCTGTTAACTGGATTTCCTGATGAAATGAGGCTTTTAACTGTGTCCATCAGTCCCACTTCAACACTTTTTGAGTGTGTTGGCTAGCTCTAATAGGCCAAATGGATAGATGCCTTGAATAATATTTGTTTCTGACAAGCTGAGAGAAAATGGTGCAGCTGCACAGAGAACAGAAATCCAAAGTAATGTCTCCATCTTAGGAACATAAGTAATAATCAGGCAATGCCCTCAGAAGAGTGCAATAGAAACAAGGCTTGCTAAACCCCACTGCTCATCATGCTTCGTGGTTTTCTTTGCATTTTGTGATTCACATGATCCATTTGCCTTCTTCAAGAGCTAATCTAAAGCCTGTTGGCCACTGATATCAATGGTCTTTAAAACCAGGCCTAAATCTGTTTTACCAGATAAGCCTCTGGAGGCAATAAAAGAACATCTTAGGTCTTCTGTTCTCCCTCCTATCCTGTTGTTTTAACACAACCTTTGAACTGGTTTGGGTGAAATTTGCCCATCTTTAACACACAGGACTTCTCCAGAATGTGTTTGTCTTGTTTTGTTTTAAAGTACCTCAGCCTGATGGGTCATTGCTGCTCTGCAAAGTGTATTTCAGCACAGACATTTGCAGCCAATGACTTTTATCAAAGCCAAAGAGCAGTAAGATATTACATTGTTAGTTGACTCCTTGTCCAACCTCCACTCTTATCAGGCCCGTGGCTGAGGAGGAAATCTGTACATTATGGAATATGGTGATTTAGATCTCTCCCATTCAATCTCGACAGCACTGTAATTATGATAATTGCATTATTAAAGTGACATAATGTCAGATAAAAGATGCCATAATGGAGCTTTTGAAAGAGTTTAACATAGATTAGCACTCAAGTAAACTCATTTTTCCATCAGACACATAACTGTAGGTCTGCAGATATGCTGGTGGTGATATTGTTTTTCTCTTATTTTTCCTGTTAAAAATATGGTGAATTATGTATTAAATCTTTCCTGAATTAAATAGGGATGTTTTCAGTAAATTTTATCCTTATCCTCTGTGTGCACTTCTTTCTACCTCTCTGGGTATATGCTTTAGCATAAATTGCAGTGAGTATACAAAATTTTAGTAAAAAATTCAGTGGAAATCATGCATTAATCAAAAGATATTTGTTTGCTAAACTATGTTTCTTTGGGGATTTTTCTAGACAAACCTTCTTACTGGTTTCAGCAGTTCCTGTTCAGGGTAAAATTCCCACATGTTCAGAGAATTGGGGTGGATATAATTTTCATCCCAACTTTGTCCCCAAAGTGCAACTCCTTAGCTTTAGGCTGGCTTTCTGCCCAGGGCTGAAGTAACTGCACTCTGATCTGAAAGTATTTCAGACTTGTGAAAGGTGTGCAGTGCTCCAGGTGTCCTGCCCATTTTGAACCCATACACATGGGTGTGTCCAGCCTGTTCTTCCCTGACTGAGGTATCCCAAAGGAGTGCATTGTATTTCTCTCTAACCTGAAGAAGTATCTCAGAGCTGAAGAGTGGTAGGTCCTTCAGCAGCTTGTGCTGCAGCACAAATGCAGGATTCATCACAGTCCTCATAAGCCAAGTGTAAAACTGGCGTTTGCTTCCTCCAAAGCCAGGGCAGAGAGTGGGACACAAATCTCTCTCACATGTTCCTCCCAGGAATGAGATGTTCAGTGTCTCTGTAAGAGAAGATGTGAGCAAAACCTGCCTCCAACCCTGCCTTCCCACAGCCCCAGTGAAGGTGTCAGTGGAAGGAGGGAGCAGCACAACACAGAAATGAAGGTGGCCCATGAGTAACAGCTTTGCTCTCCTGGCAGACATGGCAGTGCAGAACTTTGTGGGAGACTCGTTCAGAGGAGCCACCTGGGTCGCGCTGCACAACGGGGGAGGAGTTGGCTGGTAAGAGCTTGTTTGTGTTCCTAGAGCTGGGCTCTGGATCCTGCTCCTGCTGCTGTGAATGTGTGTGGGCAGCAGAGACAGGAACTGCTGAAAAGATGTACCAGAGAACAATCTTGTGTGGTTGGGAAGGATGGGCTTGGAATCAAGGACTGAAAGAACAAATTATAAAGCAAAGCATGGTGTTGTATGAAACTTTTTCTAATTAATGCTCATATGTCCAGAAAAAGTGTTTTGAACACTGGCCACACCACAGTTTGAAGAACTTAATTTGATGAACAAGAACAGTCTGCTGTGGTCTTTTTGAACAGATCCTGCTTCCAGCATTGTCTTCACACATGCACAGCCAGAGTGTCAGTGGATGGATTATGTTCAGGTGTACTCTTAAGCTGTATTTAAATCTGTGACCTTAGGACCCCAATATAAATGCTACCGTGCTGAATGTATTGAGGGGTTATTGAGACAAACCAGCTCAGGTGCCAGTAAATCCCCCAGTCTTTTTTTCCCTGCTCATGCCTGGTAGCATTAAAGACCACAGCCAAGTAAGGACAGAGTTAAACACTGACATGCAGAACTAAGAGACTTGCCTAAACTGAAAAGCAGAATGAAAGAAATATTCTATATGGTGATGGAAACTAATCTCCTCTGTATGCCACTGAAAGGCTACCCTGATTGGCAGAGGTGTAGGAAGTAAGAAAGCCTGGCCACAATGCAGTCTTTAGTTCTGGCTTGTTCTTTCCAGCATAGTCCAGCAAAGCCTCTCCCATTTTATAGTCATGTCTTCATTTGGTGGTATCAGCAGTCAAAAGAGGCACAAGCCTCTGTTAAATACTATAGCGAACCCTCATACTTCCATGTTTTAAACAGTGCTGGAATATGCCAAAAACATCAAGCCAAAGAACTTCTAGCAGATGCTATCCTCAGAGACATTTTATGATAATTAATTGTTATTCACCTGGATGAGCTGAATCTAGAAGATATGCCTTCAGGTCAGCTGAAGAACTCCCTCACTGTACTCTTAATTCCTTTGATTTCTGTGACATAACCACTGCATAGGACAGTACAAGAGAGCAAAACTGAAGAATGCAAAGAGAAAGCCTTTTGAGGGCTTAAGCACATGGAGTGAGGGTTTGCCTTTGCTGATATCAGTGATAAGGACCCACAGCTGTGATTTCATTCACTATTTTCATAATTCTGCATGGAAAACACACACCAGAATGTCTCCCTACTCTGGTCATCTCAGTCCGAGACTCCAATTCTCTCTAAATTTCCTCAGCTGAGTTTAACCTTTTAAAATATCTGATTATGAAATAAAAGCAAAGAAAATCACTTCTCACAATATGTTGTGCAAAGTATTTGGGATATTTTTGTGATAGTTATTAGAATTGCTGAAATATTTGCTTATGCCACAAATGTTCTGTGCATTGAAGATGCTTAATTCAAAGGATACAAATGATCCTATTCTTTTCTGGTCTCTTTAAGGCCCCTCCTTTCTGGACACTTTTAGCCCTCTGTGTCATTCAAAGACAGCTTGGCTGAATGGTGGTTCTGGAAAACTGGCCCTGGCCACACTGCAATTTCAATTATACTGTTTTAGTTGTTTTGTAAGTGGAGTTACATCATTAAAAGAAACTTTGCCACAAGGCAGAGCAGAGCTACTGTAATATATGTAATACATCAGAAAATTAGTGTGGGGCTGTTCACTGAAATCAAAATATCTCTGGAAAAACAGGGTTTTGATTCTCCTATGGCTGCTTGGGGGTTGGTCATTGCAGAACAGTATCTGCTCACCTTGTTCCTGGAGCAGTCATAGCCATCTGTGACTAAATTACTGTGCCTCAGTGAAGAATGCAGGGCCTGAGCATCAGGGGTGTCTCTGCAGAGCCTTAACAAGCCACCCTGCTGAGGCTCAGCTGTGGTGACCATGTCCTGTCATTAAATGCCCCAGCCTGGAGAGCCCCCAAAGCCAGCCCAGACAGGGGGCTCTGCTTGGCTTAACTAACGTGGCACCACCCTTTGCCTGCTGAGGAGAGAGGGGAATAATTTAAAGGTAGTAAAAGAAGAAAAACAACCCCCAGCTATAAAAAATTGCGTTCTTTGCCTGGAAGAGACAGATACCTTTTAAGTTTTTGACCCTGTTTTACTTTTTCTCTGGAGCACTAAAAATCTACCTGACTTTGCCAGAAAGAAATCTCCACCTGTTTTGATAAACACTTCTTGTCATCAGCTGATTTGGAAATGTGAAAATGGAACCTTATATATATGTATAAACAAAAATACATGTGATTAGAGAGAAATCCAGTTGTCATTGGCAAGTTTCTGCCTCAGGAGTTCAGAAATGGGTAATTGCACTGTATTTAGTTGTCAGTCCTCCCTGCAGAGGCTGAGCTTGCCTGGAACTGCTGACAGATCTGCTGTGTCCCTTTGAGATTGCAGGAGTGCCTTTTACATGCTTTATTTTCTGTTACAGCCTTGTGGGACAAACAGGAAAAGCAGGATTAATATTTATTTAGCTGGAATCTGCATCACATGTACTCTTGGAGAGACTTGAGATTAACATAGTCTTGACTATAATTACAGCAAATGATTGCTATTCATTTTTTGCTGCCTGTTTGCAGGAAAATGTATATTAGCACAGAGCCTGGATAACTTGCAGTAACAAAAAGGCAGAAGAAATTTAAGAATCGATCTGCACTCTTGACAGTGTGACATCTTGATTGTGAGAGAGGCCTTGTTTTCTTTGATCATCTTAGAAGCAGACATCTGGAAATTATAGGAGGTAGCTTAGGTCAAATGCCACATGTTTCTTTAATTACCTGAAAATATGACCCAATGCTAATGAAGGCAGAGAGCTCCCCTTTAAAAGTGAGAAGTTTTGCTAGAAAATCCATCATAACAAATATTGGCATTTAATGTAGGAGTGATTTTACACAGTAGAAAGGATTCTGGTGAGTGATTCTGATTTGTACTGGAGTAACTCCATGGAAATTGATAGAAAGGCTTTAAATTTAGAGTGCAAGTAGAACATATGCATGTTGTTCATGCCTAAGCTTCAAAGGATGTTCTTTGGGATTTTGTGAACAGAGGGAAATTTTGCCACTGAAAGAACATCACCCTCCTATATGGAATATCTTTAGAAAACACTGGTCCAGAGGTCTGGGTTTCTGTGGCTTTGAACTCTGACAGTAAAGAATAGTGCTCTATTCTTTGGTCTCTGTACACAGGAGCAGCAGAGTATGGTGGAGTAACTGGTCCTGGCATGATTACATTTGTTGTCATCCAGTCTGGTCCCCTCTTTTGGAGAGGACAGTAACAACATGAGCTATTCAGAAAAGTAGAATTTGCAAGAAATATGTATGTTTGTTTGTATTAATCCCCAGATGACACTGAGCTGAACTAGTGAAAGACTTCACACAGTAAAAACATCCTGGGAATTAAATTCTGAAAAGAGCTGACAGTTTCAATCAAAAAGAATAATTTTATTTTGAAGAGTCAGATCTTAAAATGTTCAAACATCTCAATTGAAAACATGACTTTTTTTCAAATTTTCCAGTTAAAAAACCTAATTCATTGAGTGATGTTCTGCTGTGAGAACTGTCACTTTCAAGGAAACTGTGCCTTTCAACAGAAAATACATTTGTAATAGTGACATATCTGATAACAGAAAAGTGGAGGGAATTCAGAGAATGGTATGATGTGATGATGGTGAGATCTGGAGCCCTGAGTGCCTTGCTGAGCTCTGTGATAGGATCCTACTTAGCACACAGGTACTGTAGGTAAGTAGTGGAAAGGGAATTAACATCACATGGGTAACAACATTCCATTGAAACTGAGAAAACGTGAGTTCTAGTTTCAGGAAGTAGATCTCAGGTCTGTGAGGCTCTAGTTTAGCCTCAATTCCCTATTTCCCCAGAAGCTCAAGTTACTGTTGGCAAATACACATTAAGAAACAATTCCTTCCTGAACTGGAAGAGTCTCAACTCCTATCTGATTAATGAACATGTCTGATGTTGTTCTATGTAAATTTTGTAAACCTGTAGTAGCTATAAAACTCAGAGGACAAAATCCTGCCTCCAGGGATTTCCATTAGTCTCTTATACCATGTATTGTTGTATGATAAGCTCTGTCCCTTAGGTATTGCTGATGCTGAGCTCTAATGCCAGAACTCTCACAGATTTACAGCAAGATTAATGTCCCAGCTGTATCCACCACTATTCACCATATGCCGTGGAATGGGAGCTCAAGCAGGCCAGATTCTGAAGTTAGACAAGATGCTCTACGTGTTTTCCCTGTCCTTTAAAACCAGACTCTTATTTCTCCCAAGAATAATCTGTTCATTTTAACATATTTCTGTTCTTCTTCTGCCAATAAGTCTGCTTCCTGAAAAGTTGGCACCGATGTCTTCAAACATCTCTGTATCTCCTACAAAATGAATGACTGTTTTGGAAATGATTGAGGCAGATGTGCATTAAGTGGTGGCTAACACTTTTTTAATAAAATGCTTATGCTCTGTCATTTGTCCCAAGAGAATATAAATAGATCCATCTGCCTGCTGCTGTAAGTACACTTTGGCCCTCTTGATCCTGGCTATATGGCAGGCTGTAGTGTAGCAAACACGAGGAGCTTAACCCTTAAAAACACCCTGAGACAGGCAAATCCCTGGCCTATCACATCTGTTAACCTTTCTCCACCTGTTTTTAGAGCCAGTCCACAGTGCAGGACTCAGGAGGTACAGAGCAAGCTTAATTTTTGGTATCCCTGCTTGGAACAGATCCTGACTGCTAGCTGGGCATTACAAGAAGTGTGGACTAGGTTTGATGCAGGTCAGGACATTAGGCCTTTGCCTGCTAAACACTCTTCTTCTTTTTCCATAAGTATAAAACATCACTGATAGTCTCTTATTCAGAACCATTTCTGTATTCTCATCCTTCTTGCAGTACAACTGAACAAATTAAGTCCTGTAAATTTTGTGGTATTGGTTTGAATTATTTTTACTTTATTCTCTTACTCTTTTTTTTAGGGGTGAAGTGATCAATGGGGGATTTGGCCTGGTTTTGGATGGGTCCACGGAAGCTGAAGAACGAGCTAAGATGATGCTTAGCTGGGATGTTTCCAATGGAGTAAGCAAAACTCATATATGTATGCTTTAATATTAATATTTTTTTATCTGGGGAAACTTGCTTGTACACAGATCAAAACACAGAGTTTTGCTGATGGAAAAGGGTTTTATGATTTCTCTAGCTGTCAGTAGAGTTTCATCCTTACATGCTGGCAGAGAATTTGGCTCCTTGATTTCATCATTGAAAATGCATTGAAGTGACATTTTCCTTTTAAAATATTTATCCCACTACAAAAGCCTTGACTGCTTAAATGATACAGTTACCTAAAGCAAGTGCTAGTTTTACAGAGCTGAGGTGAGGTGCACAATCATTGTTGGTGAGGGAATTTTGTAAGTTTATAAGGTACCTGGCTCTCCCGGTGTTTATCTGCCCAACATTATGCATGGAAAAGCTACCAAGTCTACCCAAATACTACTCATAAAAATTAAGTATTACAAAAATTACTTTCAAATTCGGAAGGGAAACTAAAAACTGGCAGAGGGTTGAAAGGTTTATTGTCACGAGCCAGGCGCCAGTGTTTGTGCAAATATGGTGCAGGGTGGGTGTGGCAAGAGAAATGTCTGGTTTTCACAGCCCCAATTCTGTTGTGTGACAGGTCGCCAGGCGCTGCTGGTCTGGGAATGCCTTTGCTTATGAAACCATCTGCCAAGCAATGAAGGAAAATGCCACACTGAGGGTGACTCTCCCTCACAAGGTGGTGGATGAGAACATCTTGGAACAAGCCGTGAAAGAGTAGTGCTACTCCAAGTGAGATGTTGCTCTTGCAGATTTATTTGAAGTTGCTTCCTTGATATCCTGTTTTGCTCTCTGGCCAAATGATAAAAGCCTTGCAAATGTCTGTTCCATGTGAGCTCTTCTTCTCCTCTCTAACTTATTAAAGGGGCAGATCTCTTTGTGTTTGTGACAGGTCCACCAGGAACAGTCTTTTCACCAGCATATTTGGAACAAAGTTTGCAATGAGAAACTGTTCATGATGGGAAAGGAATGGGATTTTTTTTCCCTAAAAATTAAATGGCAAAAATCCCCCAACAACAAAACAGTCACTTATTTCTGATAATTCATAAATTAACATGTGTATAAAAGTAATTCTTAGCTATCCATTCTTATCCATGCTAAGCATGGCCCTTGCACAGCACATGGGTTTCATTCTGACACAAACACAGTGCCAGCAGTCCCTTCCCCCAGTGGACTTGCTCTGGAATGTCACTCAATCTCCTGGCACTGTATCCATTACCTCTTGGAATTGAAGGGGGTGTCACACACATAAACCTGCCTGTGCTGCTGCTGAGGGGATGTGATGAGCTGCAGTCTCAGGACAGCACACAGTTCTCAGGACTGTGAAACTCTACCCCTGCTAAACCCCACGATACCCACAGGTGAGCACCCTGCAGCTCTGCATTGCCTCTGCTGCTAAGAAAAGGGAAGTGTTTACCCTGAATCACAAATGAGTTCTTTACTCTGTTCACGTACTGTGTCTATCTCCAGATGAACAGGTCTGGCATCTGCTTGAAACTGAGCCTTCTGTGAAATGCAATCTGCAGTTGATAGGAATTGCTTTACATTATGGAAAAAACCCGACCACATTGCCAATTTATACGATTGAGAGGGGAGTAGTTGTCAGGCAGATTTGACAGCCTTTGCTTTGACATATGTTATGCATTACCTTATTAATAATCACAGTGGACTGGGTCCAAAGTTAGTGTATTGGTATTGTGTGAAACCACTCTAATCCTCATAGCCCAAAAACACTGGCGGTTCTTGCTTTTTCAAGACGAACAACCAGAAAATACACTGGCATTTTTGTACCAAGGAATGTAGAGCTGTTCCATAGACTCATCTTAATTCTGAGTTGAAAATATACCACAGACAAGATGTTGAAGAAATATTTATCACAAATTCTTCACCTTTGTGTTATTTGGTACTGCGGTACCTGCCAGCATGTTCATCTTCACATTCCAGGCCCAAAAGGAACCTCATTTTTGTCCTAGTAGCCTTATTGCCCAGAGGACATAACCTTACCAGTAGAGCCATGTTTGATGTCTCCCTGGGAGTTTATAACTCTGGACTGCCTGCAGGGACACACAGAACCCATACGTATGAGTCCTATAAAGAGCTACAAGTTGAAATTCAGATAATGAAGTCTATTAATGAGTTAAGGCAAAATGGGGTACAGAAAGGCAGTGAACTGGCGAGCAGTTGGTCTTATTTATGACTATTCACTGGTGTTTATTTTAATGATGTAGTAGGTAGTTAGTTATATGTATGTGTTTAAATCTTCTTTGGTCTTTTAACTGCACATCTCAAGAACTTAACAAATATGAACTGGCTGAGGTTTACAATACCTTTGAGAGGGCACAGGGAAACACTAAGCTGTTGCTGTGAAGGATGAAATAGCAGGGGGTTTCCAGCACACAGAAACCATGAACAACCCCAGTGAGATGTTCCCTTTCTGAGCCCTGCTGAGCTGCAATTTATCTGTCCTCTACTTGTTTGCAGAGAAGCTGAGACTGTGAATAGGCTATTGTTGTGTGGGGCTGCTGATGTCATTTTTAGGTAACTGAACTCACTGCTGGACAAAGCCAGTACAGGGAGAAGAGTTTTAAATCCATCCATCTGTAGGCCCTGGATTGGATCTGATCTGGGCAGGGGATGTACAAGCAGTGAATTTCTGCAGCACAGTGAGGTCTCAAGCTTGCCAGGCTGACACATCCTTCTATGAATCTTAGCACCTTAACTCATCCCTAATATGCAGACACTTATCCTGACAACCTGGTGCATGGTTGCAGATAGAGTCAAGAACTTGGTGACAGGTTTTACATCCTTCAACCAGGGATGCACCTTTGTGTCGAGCAATAAACTCGGGGGCAGACCTATCTTTTCCTAGGAGCACGAAGGAGGGTACTGCAAAGACCTCCACGGGGAGATTGGGGTGGCTGGGGCCACCAAGGACAGGGAAGACCTGCACCCAGTGGCACTCAGCCCAGGGGAGCTCTGGGTGTACCCAGCCCTCCTGGAGCTGAGTGTGCCTGGCCAGGGCTCACATCCTTGCTCTAGGAGGTTTAATGCTCAGAAAGGAAGAATAATCTGAGCAGGAGAAGGATCACAGCACCATCTGCTGGGACTGCTCACCAGTCCCATGGCAATAGGGAACTGGTAAATTTCTATGGCAAATACAGGATGATTTTACCTTTTCCTTAAGTGCTGGAGAGCTAGAAGGCAGCTGAACATTCTCCCAAAGAAAGCTTTACCCAAGAATATTTTTTTTAAAAATGCATTAGCTGAATTTGCAGGATTTTTTTTTTTTTTTTTTGTGCTGGTCTATCTTGCTGTGTCATGGTCATGCTTGAACAGTGACTTTGCATTGCCCAGGGTTGGCCTGTAGCACTGTTTCCGTATTTCCACTGATGGTACACGGGGTGTTTTGTTTAAGTATTTCCTTCTCTCAGCTGTCTCAGGGTGGCTGCAGCCTTAGCATTGCTCCTGCACAGCACGCCCAGGGACACGATCCTCCCCCTCTATTTGTGAGGCCACATCTGGGGTGCTGTGTCCCGTTCTGGGCTCCTCAGTATGAGAGAGACATGGAAAGGGTTCAGTGAAAAGCCACCAAGGTGATCTGGGGTCTGGAACATCTCTCTAATGAGAGACTGGGGGAGTGGGGTTTGTTTAGTCTAGAGAAGAGAGAGCGGATCTCACAAATCCATATAAACATCTCAAAGTTAAGTATCAAGAGGACAGTGCCAGAGTCTTTTCAGTGGTGTCCAGTAACAAGATGAGGAGCAATAGCCATAAGCTAAAACAGCAGACATTTCACCTCCACATGAGGAAGAACTTCTTTACATTGAGTGTGGCTGAGCACTGGAACAGCTGTCCAAGGAGGTCGTGGAGTCTCTCTGGAGCCATTCAAAGCCCAGCGGGACGTGTTCCTGTGTCACCTGCTCGGGGTGACCGTGCCTGGGCAGGGCAGTCAGACTGGGTTATAGCCAGAGGTCCCTTCCAACCCTAGTTCTCCTGGGACTCTTGCTGGCCATTCACAGGGAC